>PVKA01000966.1:39766-57997 GCA_004027165.1 Ctenomys sociabilis
AGGGAGCGGGGATAGAGGGAGGGAGGGAGAGAGGGTGGGAGAGAGGGAGAGAAGGAGGGAGGGAGGGAGTAATGCATAGGTGCATGGACGGATGGATAATGGATGCAGGTACCAATACTCCTAAGAGGGAAAGTGATAGTACATATTCATGATTATATCAAGGAGTCATTTAATAATCAATAAAACAGGGTTCGGAGCTCATTACTATCCAAATCTACAACTAGCAACAACGGTTTGTCTTTTCTCTCTCTTTGTCACCCATTTTAAATCGTTAGGGAAAAGTGAAAGTGCCAAGATATTGTACTGTCAGGAACCAAAAGAGTCAAAATGCACTACTGACATCACACATAGAAACACTTAGCATTTTCTGATCCTGCTGCCTTTGTTTTCTCTTGCAATATCTGCATTTGCATCTTGCATGAAACACTTCTTTTTCTGCCACTCACAATCTGTCAAGATGGCATTATCTGCTGTGCTTTAAAAAACTGTTAACTTGGTGGTTGATAAAGACATTTCATTCAGATTGCTTAACTAACAATAATTATTCTAATTTACCACACGAAAACAAGGGAAAAAGCACTTACATTCTGTAGCTTGTCATCTAGGAACACAGGAAAAGAAATTACTCTATCTTGAGATAAAAATTACTTACTAAAATTTCAAAAATTTCACCTAAGAGAAATGTGTGCTTTTCGATACACCCTCCCTGTCAGTGTGCTGTCAAGAAGTCTGGAAATCTCAGACCACACTGAGTTCTATTTCTGGCCTGGCCAATTGTGTAATCTTAGGCAAAACATGTAGCTTTCTAAATCTCAGATTTTTTCATCTGTAAAATGGGAGCATGCATCAATGTCTAGCTCCTAAGATTAAACTCAATAACCAACAAACATAGGCTGCTATTCCTACTACTTTTTTCTTATCACTAATCAATCAGTGTATCTGTTAAGGCTCCCGAATGCCAAACAGCACCAATCATTCAGCTTCACTTTATTTAAATAGAAAACAAATGTACTTCAAGCATAGAACAGCACATAAAACAAACCAAAACTAAATCAAGTTTCTAAGCAACAGGAGCCACAACCGCAGAGAATGCAGAGGGGTCGTCGTGCTGCAATCAGCAGGAATAGTCAGCTGCAGCCGTTTCTCTCCTCTGCATCAAGGTGCTCAGGATTCAGAACAGAATCCTTGGAGAAAGAAGCAAAGGCAGACAGAGCCTTGCCTGGGTCCCACGGCGACTGCTTGGTCAGTGGAAGGTGAGGTGCTTCGCTGACAGCTCCAACAAGCACCGCACACAGTAGGCGAGGCTACTCCCGAGGGAAGCCCACATGCTGCGTGTCAAAGGAGGAGGGCACAGGAGCTAAGCTGGTGTAAATGCCCAGGGTTGTTACCATCACTGCATTAAGTTCAACTAAGGCTACACCTCCTTTGCTCTTTGTCAACCTCTCTCTTTGATAATTATTTGCATAATACATGTTATTGCTTATTTAATTTAATTTTTTTCTTTTATGTACTCGGTGCAGGGTCTCGCTACACAGCTCAGAGTCATAGTGATTCTCCTGTCTTCAGCCTCCCCAGTGCTGAGGTCGCAGATGTGTGCCACTATGCCTGCACTCAGTCACTGTTGCAGGGCACCCAGGGGCCGGGAACAGAGCAGCGTATTTGTTTAATTCCCTGTCTAAACTCATTTTGAGAAAAATAAGGCCTCAGAGTTCTAAAGTACATGTGCCCCTCCTAAAAATATATGTGCTTGCTGAAAAGAAATTATTTTGCTGAAAACTTTTCCATTAGGGATTCCATAAAATTCACTCCCTTTATAGTCAAGTTATTTATCAGCGATTTATGCTATTAACAAGCACACAAAGCTCCCACTAAAAATGTTATTTGAAGATGATGGAGAAATAGTTGTTCTCCAATAAGTAAATCTGTTTCAGTTTTTGGTTTTCAATAAGATGGTTATTATGCTTAGAAATTAGGGTCAAAATCAAGACATGATGCTGATCATTTCTATTGGTAATACTTCAATGAAAATGGACTAACAATAAAAACCAATGATGTAAAAATATTAAGAAATAATGAATCAGGTGAGATACCTCAGTGGAATAAAGTGCCTGCTTAAGCAAGCTTAGGCAAGCACAGAGACTGAGGTTCAATCCCCAGCACCACAGGCCACACCAGCCCCAGCCCGGGGGGTGAGCCAGTCAAAAATAAACAACAGCAACAATAATGATGATAAAATGTACAACCTATGATTCCACTAACATTTTCTTCCAGCTTAATACCTGAAAAAAAATCCCAAACAATGAAATAAATATACAAAGGATGATTAATGTGGAGCCCATACAGTCATGGAGTTTGTTCATCTGTAAAATGAGAGAGTACATCGCTATCTAACCCACAGGGTAAATTAGATAACAAACATTAGCTGCTACGACTACTGCTCTCCTCCTGTCATCAATCAGTCACCGTGTCCATTAAGGCTCTTGAACGGCCAGCGACACAAATATGCAGTTCAGTGAAAACATTTCTCATAAATTCCAGGGTGCTGGACAAGCCACACAGCTGAGACGAATCCCAGCTCCATCCTTAGCAATTGCATGACTCTAAGCAAATAGGCCTCGCATCACCTGGAAGAGTGAAGAAAGGGAATGACGCTTTTAGGACTTACAGGCATAACACACAGATGAGGCTTGGCACTTAATAAGAAAAATAGAAAGCAATCAATGACAGGGTAAGAGAAATCTGAGAGAGAGAGAAGTTTTCAACAGGGAGGACAAACTGCTCCCAGAGGACCTAAGGCAGTCTGGAAACATCCATGGTTTTCCCAACCAGGAGGGTAAGGGATGCTTCAAAAAATCAAGATAGAGGCCATGAAAAGATGTCACCAAATATCCTACAGTGGAGAGGACAAATCCACCACAGAATTGATTGAATTAAAACACCAGCAATTCCAAGACTAGGAGAAGTATGAACAGCAGGAGCTAAAAGCAGGAAAATCCTATGATGTATTTTGAGAAGAAATACATTCAGAGCTGGAGCAGGGCAATAGATGACAACAGAAGACTTGGACTGAGACCGACGGGCTTCTGCCACCCACAAGCCCTTGAGCAAACACCCCGAGTCCCAGGCTGTTCAGAGTGTGTGGTCATCATGGTGTGTGGTGAAAAGCTATCAGAAGGTCTGACACTCACCAAAAAATATCACGAAATCTTTCTGGATGTCCACTGCCTGGCAGGGCAGTGTGTGCGCCCACCATCAGACCCAGCTTTTGGGCAGAACTCTTGGGTCCTGCCTGCAAAGTTAGGATGCTCATAGCATCCACTTCAGAAAGATCTGAAAGCTCTGCAGTATGCCAGTGTCAGGAAGGTAATGAGCACACCCCACACCTGGTGCACCAGTCAGCAACTGTGAGGAGCCTCTGCACAGACTCAAGTCCAGACGGTGGTAGATGGCTTTAGCTCCCCTAACTACCCGCGACGTGCACTGTAAGAACTGCAACAATGCACCAATTGCTCTGCTCACCCCCTAACAGCTCAGCCAGGGGATTCACTGTTTCTGATACTTGTCCTGTTTGCACTGAACCCAGAAATAGACTAAAACAGCTATGAATCTGGCCACAAACCCTCTGTTCATGAAGAAGGGCTCATCCAACCTTTCCTCTGGCATGGCCCCAGGCAGCCCCTGTGGGAGTTAGTTCCATAAACACAAGCTGTCTGATTGGCTGTTCCTCACTGGACAACAATTCCAAACCTGTCTTAGGAACAAGCAGGACGCATATTCCAGAAGACTTTTTAAAAATATTCTTCATTTTTCCTGATAGCTGTGCAAATAAGACTTCATATGTAGCTTAACCCAAACAATGCGGGGCTGCCTTAGGGGCCACATATGCCCCAAAATATACCCATGAGGGATAGGTAGCTCAGCAGACTCAGGCAGGCTGAGGCAAGCCCAGGGGCTGAGGTCCCATCCGGGCACCACACGCAGCACCAGCCCTGCTCCCAGGACGGACTGAGCCAGCCGGAGTTCGGGTGCAGTCGCGAATGCCCACGCTTCCAGTGCTGGGGAGGCTGAAAGCAGGAGGGTCATCACGAGTCCTAGCTGCGTAGGGAGACCCTGTAATAACCAGATACACTAAAATATATAAATAAATAAAATAAAAAATATACACCCACAAAGAATATCTCTATAGGAAATTGTCAGGACATTTTATAGCAGAGAAACCCCAAATTCTCCCTCAATAGCCCTCTTTCCCAATCTTTGAGCAGCCACTTCAAAAACACTGGTCTCTCTCTGGTCATCCTGCGCCCCTCCCCACTGGTCTCTCTCTGGTCATCCTGCGCCCCTCCCCGTCTCTGATGCCGTCCCGCATCCTCGCTATACCACAGTGGGCAGGCTCCCAACACCTGTCCCTTCCCTTGTCCTCCAACCTGGACACCTCTCATTTAAAGCAGCCCTCAGGCCAGGAAGATAGTTCAGTAGAATAAGCACTTGCCTGGCAAGTGCAGGGTCTTGAATTCAATGCCCAGTACCACAAAAATAAATTTTAAATAAGCAGCCCTCTGGGAGTCTGACAGTCAAAGAATCCTAACAGAAATTCCTCCATCCCTGCTGGATAACCACTTGAGCCTCTCCCAAGGCCGGCGTGGACACAGCCCTCCAGGTCCTTGTACCGTGAACAGCACCATGAGAATAGGGGCTCGCTCACTCTCCATGTGGCATGCAGGGCACAGTGAGTGTTAGCCAAAGTGTCCTTTTGGCTGCTGACAGATAACGAAGTTCTGCTCATGACATAAAACTTGCCATCCAACTCTCCGAGCTTTAAATCTTTTCCAAATGAACTGTGATTTGTAAAGAAACCCCAAAATGGTATTGTGCAAGGAGGTTAAAGAGGCACAGAAGGGCAGAGTGACATTTCACCACCTGCTTTTAATGACAACACCTCCCCAAATATCTCACTGGCTGTGTAGCAGGACAAAGATTCTACCACAGTCTACACACGGTTCCTAAATCACACATTCATGCAGGGAGCTCCTGAGTGTCAATTCTGAGGCTTCTAAGGGTCAGCTGCGAACTTCTGAGGGGCAGCGTGGGAGGAGCTCTGGGTCATAGTTGGGCAAGTGGGAGGGTGGACTGTTTCATCATACTGAGAACCCAGAAGTTGTTCAGGATTGTTAGGCAGCCTCCCCATTGCTCAACAGCTCTGTGTACCTTGCTAATTGCTAGCAGGAGAGAACCGCATCTTTTCTGCACCCTACTGTTTCCAAAGATGTTGACTATTTGTGCAGGATCCCAAGTGACTTTCAGCATGGTGGGGGAAAAGTTGTCCGAGAACATGCACACCTAAATCCAGGCTTCTGTAGCAAAGCAAAACAGTGAGCAGAGTGGAAGGGAAAGGGGCTAAGGAGCAGCTGCTCGCAAACTCCGCTGCATTGCTCCAGGTCTGTGGCCACCTGTACGATTGTTATTTTAGAATTCTTATTTAAACCAACTCATTTGGACATTCATTTATTAGAAAAAAATTCGTGACTGCTACCATGAATGGAAAATTACATCACTTGCTATAAATTAAAAGTTAATTTACACAGATATAGTGAAACTAAAACAATGTTCCTCCAGGTTTTGGAAGGGAAGAATAAAAACAATGAGTTATAAATTTAATTGCTATTTTAGAAATACTAATCAGAGTAGAGAAGTGTTATAATTAGCTGCCAATGAAGGGTTATCTTGGTCTTTACTGTTTTTCTTGTGTGTGTGTGTGTGTGTGTGTGTGTGTGTGTGTGTGTGTGTGTGTTTGGCACAGGATCTTACTACGCAGCTCATCCTTGTAGTGATCTGCTTGTCTCAGCCTACCCAGCACTGGGATTACAAGTGTGCACCACCGTGCCTGGACTCAGTACCTGTTTAGTATGTCCAGGCACAGGGCCACTGCAGCCTGTGGTGCCAGGGATTGAACCCTGGTCCCTGAGCTTACCTAACTGAGCGCTTAGTCAGCTGAGCTGTCTCCCCAGCCCATAAATACTCTTTACAAAAAATAAATGAAATCTATCGTATCAGAATTCAAAATTAGCCTCAAATGCAACTACAGCTACAGAAGCCATCACACTGCCTTGCCAGTCACACTAGGTAGTGACCCACAGTCTCTTCCCACTGTGCATTTTGCAACCAGTGTAAGCATGGGGTGGGGGGTGGACAAATGTAAATAAGGGTGGAGAGCAGGCTTTATAATCTTATAACCCTACCCGTGCTCATATCTGATGATGGGTGCAGGCATGGGCCCCTCTGGTGTACCTCACTCTTTCATGCTGACACATACTGAGTCCACAAATGGCAGTGCTAGCGAATGGCAGCTCTATTTTTCCAGCAATTCCGGCCGAATGACTCAGAGTCCATAAGCAAATACATATATCTTAAGCTTGAAAGCAATAACAGAATGCCATAGCTGCTCACTAACCCTAGTGCCCGCTTCTAGGTCACACCCACACCAAGCCTTGGCTAGAAGGGCTGCAGTAGATCCCAAAAGCCTCAGCTTCTGCACAGCTGCCAAGGACATCCATTCTTGCCAGGAGCCACCTGTGAGGCCCCTGGGATAGCTCAGTGGTCTAAGCACCTGCCCAGGCAAGTGCAAGGACCCGGGTTTGATCCCAGGCACCACATGCTGTGCTAGCCCCACTCCAAGCACACTGAGCTAGCCATAGAGGTTGGGCGTGTGCACATGCCAGTAATCCCAGCTCTAGGGAGGCTGAAAACAGGAGGATCACTAGGACTCCAAGCTGAGTGGTGAAACTGCATATCAAATACATTTAAAAAAAAAAAAAAAAAACTTTCTTGGGCCCAGGACCTGTAGGAATTTTCCACTTCACACAGTGCGAACTCCTATAAGTTCCACAGCACTTACATATTGGATTTTCGGTCTTTGTTCCTTTTTTTCTTCCAGACCCACAAGCCTCTGTTTTCCTTCAACAGGCCTGGGGTATTTGTACCTCAGGGCCTCTCTGCTTGCCAGCATTTGAGCCTCCAAAGAGCCTACTTTCCCACTCCAATCTCATCCTTGATGAGACCGTCCCAAACCACTGTTTCTAAAGCAAGCTCAAGGGGCTGGGGAAATGGCTCAGTGGAATAAGCACTCCCCTGACAAGCACAAGGGCCTGAATTCAAACCCTAGTTCCACCAAGAAAAGCAAGCTCGGATCAGCCTCCACCGCGCACACCCAGGCTATCTCATCTTACCTTGATAGCTGCTCCTGGAACACCTTGCACCTGGCAAAACGGTCCTCATTCCTCATTCACTTCCTTCCTCTCTTTTGCTTTCCCCTTCTAATTTTTGTCTTCCAGTAGAATACATAGGGCCTTAAGTATGGCTCCTTTTCAGATGCTGAGTGCTTGGAACTACAGAACCAAGACCTCCGTGCCCTTGTCTCCCACCTCCCATTCTCCTCACAAGCCCAGGAAAGGGTTTTCTCTGAATTTCTCTTATCTGGCTAAAAACAGTTCCTACAGTAGAATGCAGTTTTCATGAATCCCCTTCCTGGCATCTAGAGAGCACTGAGTCATATCACAGGAAAGGAGATTAAAGGTCGACGCCCACCTCTGCCAGGCAGACTGGCTCCCCAGATCACTGATTCCTGAGAGCCGATATCTGAGCCTTCACACACAAGCCAACTTCTGTTCACCACCAGTTTCCTTCCTTCACTCCGTTATCCTGCAGCCATCTCCCCTCCACTTTAGGCCACTAGTCATTATTCTTTTCTGTAGTTTAAATTACTGCATAAGCTTCAAACATCTGGCCTTTCTTCTACTGTTGTAATATTTAGTGTTCCCATGCAGATGTGTTATAATTGTGTGCCTTTCTCCCATTAATCTATTGTTGGTGTGTTACACAGCTTCATATCACTCAGCCTTTGAAAGGCAGAAGGAAAAATCATTTTGCCTCTTCAAATACAGGCTACAGGCTCTACTACTTAAAAGCATGGTCTCTTTTGTTCATGTTTGTGCCTGGAGTGGTATTTGGCCTGGAACAGGTATGCCAAGTACTTTGACAAAAACTCAATCACCACTTAGACTAGGCATCGCACTGCGTGAAGAAGAAGCCTCCACATCTGCAAAACACATCACTGCTGCTCGAGTAGGCTGAGCTAGGTCTCTTGTAACAGGGGGTGACTGAGGACAAAACACATAAGGGTAAGTGCTGGGTGAGGGTGGTGAAGGTCCCTTGCTCTTGGAGGAGAGCCAGTGTTATCCAATGCTGAATTTGCTCAGTGGCATTTAGGTTCTACAACTATTTTTATTGCTTAAATTCTTGCTAGGAAAAAAAAAAAAAAAACAACTTTGATTTCCAGTATGAAATTATCTGATGCCCCTTACAAGTCTCCTGAAATGAACATTTAGTACCCAATTTTTGGTAACACAATCTATTAAAGTGAATCCCTTATGCTACTACAGAATAAGTTGTCTACACACAAAGATTTGGCATGAGGTCAAAGGTCTTCTCCCTGGAATGGATAGCTATCCCTAAAGCAGAGACTGCATCAAGCATAATATTCATCCAGGTTAAACCTCAGCTTCTTAATCTGTAAAATGAGTGGCTACAGTAGGTTTTCTCTAGCATTTGTTCCAAATTACAGATTCACAGAGGCCAGCAGTGGGACTCACGGAAGGGACTTGGAATTTGAAGTTTGGGATCTGCCTCTGTCAGTTACCAGCCATACTGAATCCCAATTTTTAAATTTATGAAACATTTCTCTCTTGTCAAATCTTCCTTGCCTATTCAGAACCTTTTTTTTTTAATGTCTTTTTGAGACAGGGTATCACTATACAGTTCAGGATGGCCGTAAGCTCACTTTGTAGCTCAAGCTGGTCTTGAACTCAACAATCCTCCTGCCTCAGCCACCCAAGTGCTGGGATTACAGGCATGTGCCACCACAAAATAGTGTGCCACCGGCAAAATAGTATCAACTTGTTTCTTTTTCTTTCTTTTTTTTTTTTTTTGGCAGAACTAGGGATTGAACTCAGGTCCTTGCGCTTGCCAGGGAAGCACTTATTCCACTGAGCCATCTCTCCAGCCCCCAATCTTTCAGAATCTTAATGTGGACATTTAGAGAACCACCCCAGGCAAGACAGTGCAGACCGAGGCTCATCTGTCCACTTAACCAAGACAATCAGAGACAGTGACACATCTAGGCACCATGCACATCTATGGAAAGAAGGAAAGAACTCTAGAACAAAAGAAAACAGCTCCACACCTTCCTAAGTGCCGGGATTATTTTATGAATTAAACATAATAATGTATGTTCTAAGGACTTTCTAAACCTAGGCATGTTGAAAGAACTTTTAAACTCTAAAGGAATATATGTGCTAAACAATCATCGATCCTGTTCACATTGTCCAGTTCAGCATTCAATATATTATTAACTTAATGCTAACACAACTGGAATGCCAAAGAATCTAGTTAGCTCCAGCTATTGTTCCCTTTTTACAGAGCAGAAAACAGACTCTCAGAAGTTAAGTAACTTCTTCCAAGACCAGTTAATAGGTTGCAGAGTCAAGATCTGTCTGGCTTCAAACTCACTTCATGCCCTTAGCCACTTACAATCATGAGCACATGTAACTGAACACTGGATGTGTGCAGAGTTATTTTGGTGCTTTCATTTTGGTTCAAGGGTGATCTATTTTCACATGCTACTAATACTGCCCGAGTCTTTTATTCCCCATTGTGGAAAATCTCTGCTTGAGAAAAGGGAAAAGACCAATGATGAAACAAGAGGATCACCCCCCCGACACACACACACAGTTTCAAGCTATCCGTGTGTTAGCCTTTCTGGCGTGTCCCAACTGTGTTGCCACACCATACAACGTAGTTCTTTAGTGAGAAATGAGAACACCTCCTACACACACACACACACACACACACACACACACACACACACACACACACGAGCAAACATTATTCTGTTTGTTTGTTTGCTTGCTTGCTTTTGCAGTACCAGGGATTGAACTCAGGACCTTGCACTTGCCAGACAAGTGTCTATTCTACTGAGCTATCTCCCCGGCCCCACAAACATTATTCTGGACACTTTCTCAATTATGCAGTGATGATTGAGATTTCATTTTTTCCTTTTCAGGGCAAAATGTTTGCTTCACTCATTACGACCATCAGCCGGCCTGATTCACAAGCAGTTCCTAATTAAGTAGAGCTATTGAATGCTGTGAGATATGAAGTATCTTGCTGCTAAATTGCACACAGGCTGAAAGCAATGGAAATTTGTTTAGGTATGTACACTGCCTTTATATTGGTGGACCAGCTGACTACAGCGACTCAGAGACCAATCATCATTAGCATAACCCTATCCTGGCTGCCAGTGGATGAAGATCCAGAACAGAGCTACCTGCCCTGATTAATGCTTGCAAAGCTGATGAGGCATTAATGAGACCATGAATCAAAATTTACCATACAAACAGTGTCCCCAAAGGCCCTGGCTTCTAGCTGTTTCTTTTTGACCTTATCTTGGCAATAACTGTGGAACAAGATGACTGTGTTTAGATATCTCCATTAGTGGCCTATCTTTAAGCAAGGATTTTCATAACTATACTGCCCTCATTTCTAGGAAAAATAAATAAGAAGGTCAAAGGATTACATTAGAAAATACCACATCCAGAAACTAACAAAAGTCAACCACATGAATCACATTCCATTAAATACATTCATATTCATATATATTCATATATTCATATATTCTTTGGTTCTTCTTATAGGAAAATTAGCTACCTAGTTACAATAGCTACCTTTGCTGAGCTCTCTGTATGTACTGAATCCCTTGCTGAGTTTCCTGCATGCATTAGGTGACAGTCACATAGCCTGAGCGAGGGCTGATTCCCTCTTGAATGCCTACAGCACCAGATACCATCAATAAGCTGATCGCAAATTCATCTATATGGTTCATATTCATCTTGATCTGAAGGTCAAGCTGTCCTACAGCCAGGACCTCGTCTTTTTATGTGACCCCATCACAACCAGTGCTTCAAATAGCTGGAATGTAGTGTAGCTGGAAAATAGTAGTAGTAAGGTCCAGCAGCTCTGCTTACAATCTGTGGCACAAGGTCTCTCCCTCTGGGCTCAAGAGTCTTTTGCAATGAAGTACATCAAATAAGGAACTAGCAAGAGTGATTGTCATCACTGCAGCCGTATGTAGACTGACAGCAAAAGGGTATTTTTCTATGACATTCAGGTGGATTCACTGCAGACAAAATGCTAGTGAACACTACAGACTATTAGAAAAGTTGCAAAAATACTATGAAATCATGTTCAGTCTTTTCTCAGGGTCCCTTGCCATTCTCTATGTTGTTTTAAGTATCATTACTACTATTACTACAACTATTACTGTCACTATCTCTATTATCAGATGCAAGATGGGCTGACTAGCTGAATGTACAAAGTGTTCAAAACTCCAAAGAACCCAGCTCAACTTGCTCTTCTCGCCATACAACAGAGATCCTATCATCACTTACTCACATGAGTGCTTGGTATAGAAAATGGCATGGAGATCGAAGTCCCAGGAGCACATGTTAATCATCTTCCTTCTCATTTTAATTGAGTCAGCTGTGAGCAGAATGAGCTTTGCTTTGAAACTGGCAGTCTGACCTTTGATGACTGTCATATTAATGCAAAATGATAGCAAGTGAGGTGTTCATTTTCCTTAAGAGCTGCATCCCCCGTACACAGCAGCAAGCTACTGGTCCTCCTGGTCTGAGCACACTGTGGAGCACTGACCTCTACCCTCCTAAGGGAGTCAAGGTTTGAGATCATTAAGCCAGGCTCCCAACCTAATGTAGACTTTCAGCGCTTCTAGGCCAGCCAAATAGCTCAGCAGATTAAAGCACCTGACAGCAGGTGCAGGGGCCAGGAGTTCAATCCCCAGGCCTGCAGTGCCGGCCCTGCCCCCAAGGTGCACTGAGACTGAGGCACGGTGTGGTGGTGCACACCTGCAATCCCAGATCTTGGGGGGCTATAAATAGGTGGATCACTATGAGTCCAATCTAGTAGTGAGACCATGAACACCCTGTAGACACTTCCCTAAAATACAAAAAAAAAAAAAAAAAAAAAGAGAGAGATATGCAGACTTTCAGTGCTTCCAATACAAATTACAAACTCATTAGCATCATTTTGTTCAAGCAATTTTGTGCTTGGTATCACATTCAAAAGGTGTTCTTTCTCCTTAAGACAAATTCAATCCAGTAGAATCATGAGGAATGTAGCAACATGCCCTCCCCTTTCCCATCCATGTGTGAGCTTATCTTGGATTTACCATGGCCAATCATTTTTCATTCAATCAAACTAGCTACTGAGCTCTTGTCCTCAGAGCAGGTGATACAATTATGAAAAACAATGCTTGGCTTCCTAGAACCAACAGCCCAATGGTGGAGATGGACACAAATCAGATGGAGGTGATACATATAATCAATGCATAATTACAGAGGGAAATAAATGGCAAACCAAGCAGTCATGCATAGATTGAGAGAGAGAAAGATGGATGGGTGGGGCATGACAAAGGCCGGGGAGATACCCAGAATAATTCCTTGGTTTATAGCCAGCACAGACAGATGGACAGAGGTGCCACTTACTGATCTCATTCTTGAAGATGCTTTGAGACCAGTGAGAGATGATGAGAAAGCAAATACACAGAAAGGCGCACGGTTCAAAGAGAAGGTCTGCCTGGTCCTCAAGGCCTGAGGGAAAGCATGAGGTTAGGCAAAAGAATACTGACTAAGAGAAAAGCAGTGCACCGTTACGAAGGAGCTGCAAGAAGGAAGCGATATCTGAATTCCCCACGCAAAGACCCAACTCCATCTCTCCAGGAGCAGGACCACCTCCCAACCTGCCAAGTAAACCTGTGTATCAAACCAACTTGCAGTCACTTTGCAATTTCATCAGCTACACAAAACTAATTGTGTAATATCATTAACTCTCTGTATCTAAAACTGCTCCAAGACTTAAGAGACGTGTTTTTAAAAATCCTGAGGTTTCCCTCCCAGTAAACAGTCCATCCATTTTTCTAATGTTTCTCATCTCAAGTATTTTGATTGAAGTTCTTAAAATAACAAATGAGAATGAACTTAGGGGCTAGGGTATTCAACCTTAAAGTTCCCTATAAAATGCAAATACAGTCTAGTACTTCAAAAATTAATGGAAGTTTTATACTACTTTATAACATAATTATGTTGCATTTAACATAGTATATATACGCAACTTAATACCCTCAAATATTGGAGCAAAAATGACATACCTTCAATGTGCCTCCACTAACCTGTGACTTTGGGGGTGCCCTAGGACACAGCATCACATGCTGGGTTGAACTCATTATCCAAGTTGAGAACCATGAAATTAATCACGGATGGACTGGGACAGCTGCTCTTTAGAGCAGGGGACCAGAGTAATGACCTGCAGAAGGAGCTCTTCATGCCTTGCAATCTTTTAGTACATATTAATAATCATATTAATACTAAAAGCAACACTATGGTTTTTTAATTTGTTCTCACCCATAACAGGTGATAGCCGTAGTACATAGTAGGGACACAGGTACTAAGACATAGGTATCTATTTAAAGATGAAGAAACAAATACTGACATCTAATGTAACTTCCCCAGATCCAAGCCATGATTCAGAGGGCACAATCTGAACCCAGAACGTGTTGCTCTGAGCCAAAGAACAATCATTGCTGCTAAATGCAAGCAGCAGACTTGTCCTAGCACTCGCCTGTGTGGCTTGTATTTGGTAGCAATTAAGAACAAAAGCCAAAGGCATGCTTTAAAAAGTAGGGGGAAAACGTTTTGTTTTCCCAAGCATACTTTTATTTAACTAAAAAATCAGTTTCCAAATTGGACATTTTGGGTACATAAAGGCAAATATTCCTAATTAAGTCCATGAGTAATGAATCATGATATCAAAACCAGTCATTAAACAAAATTGTATTTAAATTAGATTTCATAGACAGTTTACTGTGCAAAAATTATAACAAGCCAACCTGAAAGAAAACTTCCAACCCTTTCATTCTTACAGCCAGCACAGTGAAGGATTTTCTTATATTCTTTTAAAAGATAAATACAAATAGAGAATGGCAGAGTCAACCCCATAATGATTTCTGTCTCTTTCAACATTTCTCTTGAGTCACCTCATCTTTTAAGCAACATGAAACATGATTTAATTCACCCAAGAAAGGTCACCTTGCTTGGGGATAGGGCCCTCTGCTTAAATTCAGTTTACTCAATCAAATGTGCTACAAAATGGAAAATAGGGCTCATTCTTGTCCTAGCATCCTTCCTATGTTAATAAAGTCACCTTACTTTTGTAACCAATGAGCCATGAGAGACGATGCCAGGAAAAGATCTTGAAGAGTAAATACGCAATAAGAAAACAGTGCTTTATATATTTTGTAATAAGCCCCTGGCTGGTCCTACATGCCAAAGAGAGGCTGAGAGAGGGCATAGGAGGTCAAGTGAGGACAGAAAGGTACAGATAGACTGAGGACATTATCTCTGAAGGAGACACTTATTCTCTACAAGTACATACATTTACTGAAGACTCTTTATCCTGTGAGTGGCTCTGAGGTATCCTTAGTACAATGTCATTTCCTCTGAGCTTGGGGCAAAACTTAGCTGACACAGGTCACCATTCCCCAGCATACCTTCCTATTATTTCCTTCTCTGCATTCCTCAAATGCTCTAATTATGTTCCCTTTGTGTTTCCTTTTAATAACTCTCTATGTCCCCTTTCTTTATCACGCCCTTTCTAGTGTCGTCCATGCCTAGCACAGTGCCTGCCCCCACAGTACGGAAGAGTTACAAAATATTTGCTGAATGAATACACAGGCTGTGCATGGCAAACAAGCTGTAGAGCATTGCTGAGGTCTTTTTTTTTTTTTTTTTTACCAATAAGCTCTATTTAATTTCATTAAACACTTTTATTTACTGGACAACTTCTGAAATTACTCTAAGACACTATCTCCAGGGAAGAGAAAAATAACTTTCAGTCACTTGTTCAAAAGGCCTTTCAAAATAATGCTGTAGCATAATTTGCTTTGAAAGCCAAGCCCAACATTTTATTACTTCGAAATTTATTCAGAAAAGCTGAGGGCCTGTGATAAGGCTCATTAAGTCGCTGAAAGGTCTGTCTTCACACGCCTTTCACACAAAAGGTCTCACCTTAATGCCAGGTAATTACTGCTCATCCCCCCCCCCACCACCCGGTTATTTCTATCTTCTGGAGAGTCCCAGGGAGTGTGGCCTCTGTGGACACCATCTGTGGCTTGAGACAGGAGACAAGAAGAAAGGCTCATGCTTATTTTTGCAAGAAGCAACTGAGGAAAGACAATCCTGCCTCTGGGCCCTACAGTGTAAGCTTAGACTACCTGCAGCTCAGACCAAGAGAGAAAGTTCTTACAGGCAGAGCAGCTGTCTTCTCCATCTCACAGACCTCCTTGTTCATGGTCCCTGGAGGCTGTTCCACACCTGCAGGATTATGGGTTGGGTTCTGGATCCAGACTATGTGGGCTCAACTGTGAACTCTATCCTCTCCAGCCTGTAGTTCTGGCTAAGTTAGATTCTCTGTGAGTACACTCCCTCATTTGTAAAGTGGGGCTCATAGTACTTAAACAGTGTTGTTATGATTAAGTGTAAAGTACACAGAACTGTGCCTCACCCATGCTAACTTCTCTGCAATGTTATATATTTACACTAATTATTGTTACTCTCATAAGCCTCTCAATATTCCATTTACAAGTAGGATTTGTCACTATTGGTCTCACCAGTGGCATTGGAGGTCACAGAAATTCACTATTCATGACGAGATAGTCCAGCAGAAGATAAACAGTGCACACAGAGCTCTCGTAGGCACCTTCACTTCAGAATGGTGGGGAAGAGCAGCAGAGCCTACCGCGAGGGCACTGAAGTCACTACTCAACATCTAGATCTGTTTCTAGATTTCTTTTTTTCTTTTCTTTTTTTTTTTTTAATGTATTTGGTACAGGGTCTCACTCTACAGCTCAGACTTGTAGTGATCCTCCCATTTCTAGCACTGAAATTACAGGTGTGCACCACCATGTCTAGACTCGGTGGCTGGCTCAGTGTGCTCAGAGGCAGGGCCAGCACAGCCTGTGGTGCCTGGGATTGAACCCAGGTCCTTGTGCTTTCCAAAGCAGGAGCTTGTTCCACTGAGCTACCTCACCAACCTAGCTTTTATATTTCACTAGATGAGCGCTCCCATTTACCAGTCCCCATTGCAGTGATCACACAACAGGCCTCTCTCTCTCACAGTGAGTTCTCCTCACTTAAGCAGTGTCCATGGATGACCAGACATGTCAATCATGAGCTTAGCCTCTTACAGATACCAACATAGTTAATTTTATGTGTCAACTTGATTGAGTTATGAGAGGTACAGATACCTGGTAACACAGGACATCTGGGTGTGTTTGGGAAAGTACTGCTGCAAGAGACTAGTCAGCAGACTGAGAAAAGAAGACTATTTTCCTCAACATAGATAAGCATTATCCAGTCTTTTCAGGCCCTAATAGAACTAAAAGGCAGAAGAAAGGAATTTGCTCTCTTTTGGAGCAAAAAGAAAAAAAACATTAGTTTCCTCTTGCTCTTAGACTGGAAATTATATCATTAGCCCTCCAGTTTTCAGGCCCTTTTACTTCAATTGAAAATTATGCCGTTATCTCTTCCCATTCTCACATCTTTAAAATCAGACCGAAGCTATCCCACTAGTCTCCTGGGTCTGCAGCATGCTAGCAGCAGGCTGTGGGACTTCGCACCTCCATAATTATCACAATTATCCTTGTATTGGCTCTCCTTCTCTGGGAAATCTTGACCAATACAAACCCTGGTTACAGACGGGTGGCTAAGGAGAGCAGCTAAGAGCATGCGCTGTGAACCCAAGTCATCCAGATTCAATTCTTATCTCTGCTACACTTGCCCAAAGCCTCTTACTTCACCAAAAAATCATGGTTCACCTTCTATAAATATAATTAACAAGAATAACATAAACCAAAGAGCTATTGTAAGGATTACATGAGATTACAATGAGTTACTTGATAAGACTCTTCATGATGATGTCACCCAGTAATATTCAGTGAACATCACGAATCCAGGTGTGTCTTGGGCAAGTACACTCCAGAAGTCTTTTAATATTGAATGTCCCCACAATAGCATTCTATAGATTAAGTCCTCCAGTTGCATAAACATTGTATTCAATTCAGTCTGGCCCTAAAAGGCTACAGAGAAACAGTCACTCAACAACAAATCAGCAGTCACAGCCTGGACAGTTCACCCCTTCTGCCACATACAGCAATAGAACCCTATCTACAATGTCAAGAGACTGTTCACTTTTCTAGAAATGTCTTTAGAAAGCCCTACTGCTCCTCAAGTTTAGTCTTTGAAAGTGGCACTTTTCCAATAATCTTATTAAATGTGAAGACTTTCTTTGTTTTGTTTTGTTTTATTTTGTGATTTAGGGAATGATCTAGAGGGTGTTCAGGGTCTCACTACTAATTCAGACTCATAGTGATTTGCCTGTGCACAGTCTCTCAAGAGCTGGGATTATAGGTGTGTGTCAGCATGCCCAGTCTCAATTTCCATCTCAGTGCACTCCAGGGGCAGGGCTAGTACAGCAGGCCTGGGGATCAAACCCTTGGCCCCTGGGACTACTTGCAGGCATTTTAATCTGCTGAGCTATTTGGCCAGCCATTAAGTATGAAGATATTGGCATGAAAACTATTAAGAAGATGGCCAAAATGCAATAGAAGCAGAAATATAAGGCAAGCACAGATTACAGTCTTATTAATCTGCTTTTAGTTGTTTCCCCCATACTATGTATGCTCTCTTAATAGCAGATACATTTGAATACAGGAAGTTCACTTGAACAGTGCAGTATCTGCAGGGTCTAGTTGCTTCTTGAACCAACAGCCCAAATCCTGTCAAGTTAACACTTGCAAGCATGGAGAATGACATGAACAGAAAGAATTAAGAAGATGTAGTTAGAAATAATAATATACCAGGGCCAGTGAGATAGCTCAGTGGACTACAGTGCCTGCTACTGTAAGCTCATGGACCAGTTCAATCTCCAGTCCCACATCCTGCACCGGCCCTGTCCCTGGGGAGAACTGAGACGGCAACGGAATCCAGGCATGGCGATGTGTGCCTGTAATCCCAGTGCCAGGGATGCTGAAAACAGGAGGATCACTATGAG
>PVKA01000966.1:58097-165401 GCA_004027165.1 Ctenomys sociabilis
TTTTTTTTTTTTTTTTTTTTTTTTTTTTTTTTTTTTTTTTTTTTTTTTTTTGTCTTTTTGAGACAGGGTCTCACTATGCAGTTCAGGCTGGCCTTAAGCTCACTTTGTAGCTCAGGCTGGTCTCGAACTCACAACAATCCTCCTGCCTCAGCCTCCCGAGTGCTGGGATTACAGGCATGCGCCACCACGCCCGGCTCTACTAATAGGTTTTTAAACTAATTGCTATTTGTTTCTCAACAAAATTAATTTAAAAAACCAACATAGCACACCTGTGCAGCAAATCTGGGTTGGGGGCGGCTATTGGAGCAGAAGGCGTTTTAGGATCAGAATTTTAGGCGTGCTACTGTATCAGAACAAGAGCTACACTAAAAAGAGGACAAACACCTGGGGTCCTAGTCTTCCTGTTACACTAAGCAGGCTGAGAAGTTTCCTTTGCCAGCACTCCACCCCAGCTCCCTTCACCTAACAGAAGACAGAGCTGACGGAGAGCTGTGAGTGTGTAACAGCTGGCCGGGGGCAGGGCTCATTGCAGCGTGTGCCGATTCCCATGGTGTAAATGCTGTCACCACCTCTGGTTTCAGCCTGCCAACATGATAACACTGCTCATGGAGCTAGGAAAAGACAGTAATCATCACCTCTTGCAAACAGGTGCATGCTGGCTCCAGTGACGCTTTCGCTACCTGCTAAAAGGACGAAGCATCTCTGACACAATCCACCAGAGGTATAAGTACTTTGTGAAAAGTAGTCTTCTGTACCTAATTGTGAGGTTCAGGCATTACTTTTTTTGAGTCCCAGAAATAAAAAATAATAAGTTCTAATCTATTTCTGTCTGAATGGAGCGTTCAATTCTCTCTTCTGTCTGCGCAGCTCCTCCTGGAGTAAGTGTGATCCTTTTTTCTGCTTTCCGTTCTCTTCGCAGGGCTACATCTGCTGGCGTTTCCCATTTGCCAGCTCCCACCAGGCCCCCAATTACTTCTTCTTTATTTCACAGCCTCCATGCTGATGTTTCATCAGTTCCAACCGCGGGGTTCCGCTGAGCATGAACAGTCTGCAGAGCCAGCAGGAGAGGACGGAAGGCACTATGTACCCCAAACCTCTTTTTCTCCAGAGATATTGTTTAATATAAATACAGTGTGAAGTTAATGTAGTACAAAAGGAAGGGTTTTCCCTTGAAGTCACCAAAAACCTGAAAGAAAAATACCATTCATAGTAAACTGGTTTATAGACACGAATAAGTAATTGCTTTTCTTTATGAGATATTTTTACTGAATAAAAAGCAAAGATTAACACATTTGTGTACAGGAGCAAGTTTATATTTTAACCTATTCAGTCAAAATACTTCTTGATAAGAAAAAGGAGCTAGAACTACCTCACGTGAGTCACGCAAATGCTTGAAAACTTAAGTTACAACAAACCCTGAAGTTCTTTTAGTCAAAACCCAGTAAAAGATTAAGAAAATGATATTGCGTATTTTTTAAAACTCATTTTGAGAGCCGGCGAGATCGCTTAACAGACTAAGCTCCTGCTTAGGCAAGCACAGGGCTGGGGTTCACTGCCTGGCACCACGAGCTGCACAGCCCCGCCCGCAAGCTCACTGAGCTGGCAACTGAATCCAGGCATGGTGGCAGGCGCCTAGAATCCCAGCGCTGGAGAGGCTGAAAACAGGAGGATCACTATGAGCTTGAGCTGCTTAGTGAGATCCTGCACTAAATAAATAAATAAATAAAACCTCACTTTGTTCTCAAATATATAACTATCCTCTGTAAATATCTCCTGAATAATTTAGCCAATGATCTGTACTTTTCCAACCATGCAGAAGAATCCCTGGAATAAATTTCCCACAACACTGAAAACCAAGTCCCTCACCTCCAACAGATGGCTTAAAATGAGCACTGTTTTCCAAAATTTATAGAAGTCATTCTGGCAAACAAGTCTTTCTTCAAGCTGTGAACAATGAAGTAAGGTTGAATGTGTTTAAAAGTATATGTGTAAGGCCCATGTTAAACTGCAGTTCACTTAGATACTTTTCTGTCCTTGCTGGAACAAAATGCCTGACACCTCAAATCAAGGAAGGAAAGCTCTATTTAGCTCGCAGTTTGTAGGGTTACAGTCCCTAATCAGCTGGTTCCAAAGCAGGGTGGCAGGGTAAGAGGCAACTGTTCAAGACAGCAGTCAACAGCAAAGGGTAAAAAGGGGTAGAAAGAATTCCTTTTCTTCCATCACAATGTAAGCAGCCTCCCTGCCCCCTCCCAGGGCCAGTGGAGCACTCACACCATCTCCGAGCTCATCTCTTGCCCAGGGTGAAGGTGCTTAGGAAGCGAGGGCCCTGGCCCAACGCTGAGTGAAAGTTCTAAACTTCTCAAATTGACACAATGCATCAACCACTATCAGAGCCCTGGGTGATGAGGAGAATGAATGAAGAGCACTCAGAATTCTCCTGGGTGGTGAGTTGGGGAGAGATGCCTACTATGAAGAGGGGGAGGCTTCTATGAAAAGCTTTTAGGCAGCTGCACTAGGGTCTAGTACTTCTGGACTAATAAGGAATAGGAAACCCTTGACATACCTCCTCTTCTCCAGTGCCCATAACATCCCATTTTGCAAAGAAGTAACTGGATGGGGTGTAACTATTCAAGATTTTAACAACTCTTTAGAGGGCTAGAGCTACACACAAAGGTGTGTAGGAGAAGACACAGGGACATCTAGTTCAAAACATTCACCTCTTCACACTGCAGCTTTAGCAAGCCATTTTACCACTTTTGAGAATTATCAAAAAGCTACCCATTCTCTAGGGTAACCTCCAAGGCTGGACCAGAACTCTCCCACTCCAATTCATGCCAATTTTTCACCTGTGGCAGTTCTACAGGTAGGGACCTTACTAGAATTCAAATCCACTCATGTCTGGCTCCAGAAGAGCCAAAAATTTTACCTGCTTAGGTCAAACATATTTCACATATTATGAGGGAAACCAAGATAGAAATTATATTATGTTTCACATCTGTGCAAGTGTTCAGAGAAAGACAAAATCTCCAGTTACTTATGCCTGCCTTCCAGGGTTCTGCCACCCTGAGTAGCTACAAAGCTCCTTGCAAGCAGCACCTTTTCTGGGATGGGATTCTCCCTCAGAACAATACAGCCCCTTTGTATGAGGTCATGCTCGGCCAGCCCTGTAGTCTGGTGGTTCTCAGTCTATGGATTCTACACTAGCACCACCTGCAAATATGATAGAAACATGGACACTCAGGCCCCACCTCAGGCCTGGGAACCTGGGTTTTATCAAGCCCTACCAGTGATTCTGATGGTGCTTAGGCATGAAAACCACCATGGCTTGAGAAAGTTGTGTGGAAATCCTCTTGCAACTGTGAGAACAACTGGGTGGCATTTCTACCTCTCTCCCTGGCTCCTTTGTCTGTGTATGGCCCTGCCTCTACCTTTCTTTCTCTCAACCTCCCCATTCCAGGGCCTCATGCCTATATTTCAAGGAATCTTCTAACTCCCAGCACCAGGCTAGGCTGGGTTGCTGAATTCTTGGATCTGACATGCCCCAACTATAGTACAGGAGTACTGAATCTTCATTTACACCGGAAGCCAGCTTCGCCAAGTAAACAGGAAGCTCCAGGAGGGCCACTGTGTCTCTGGTGCATGGCCCATGGTTCACCATGCAGCAAACACTCAGCATTTATGGAAGGAGCAAGTCGTTCAAGTTCACAACATTCAGAGCCAAATGTGGTATTTATGGCATATGTCAGCCTCACTGGTACGTGCTCCCTTATTATTTAAACAAATATATATCAGAATACTCAGATATTCATTTAGACACTAGGGCTCAGCAGTGAACAAGACAGAAAACAAACATCAAAACACAAAAGTTTATCTTCCTGCCTTTGTGTCTGCTTGGTAGTTGGATGAGATAGACCGTAAAACTCAATAAAGTAGTAAAATATCGGGCATGTTGGGGATGGTAAGTGCTGTTACAACACAACAAAGCCAGGAAGGGTCAGTAGCCACAGCTTTCATAGGGCAGTTGGGTAGGTCTCAGAGAAGTCTTTAGGAAAAGATCTCAAGAAGGTGAAGGACCAAGCCCCACCTTCCCACCCAAGTATAGGGAGGAAGGAAGCCTACACTGAAGGCATACAGGGAAAAATGCCCCAGAGAGGCCAGAGGCCAGCGCAGAGCCTGCAGTGAGCAATCAAGGCCAAGGAGGGAGGAAGAGGTGGAATCAGAGGAGGACCCTGTGGGGGCAGGCATAGGACGCTGTAGCTCACTGTCAGAATCATGGTTTCTTCTCAGAAAGAAGTAAAAAGGTTACAAACAGAGGACAGACCTTAGCAGATTGTGCTGTAGCAGGGTCACTTGGTTTATGTGCTTCAGCCCAGTGCCAGGCAAGGTGCCAGGGAAGGAGAGGGAAGAAACAAGATCAGGCATGTGCCCATCTGAAACGAGCCCACACTTGGCTCCAGGTGACGGCTTGTGGCTGGGGAGGTGGCAAGGCTTGCTGGATGCCGGATGGAAGACCAGACATTGCTGTGTCTGGGCACATTTTATTCTGCTGTTTAACTCTTCAGCACAGTACAATTCAACTCTCAGAAGGAGTTTATCTCACACTCCTAACAACAGCAACAAATTAAAACATAATAAACAAATAAATGGCAGGAAAATGCACTTGCAAAAATCACAGCAGACAAAGGATCGGCTACCTGAAAACATGAATAGATTTCAGAGGTGTCTGACAGCTATAGCTATCACAGAGAAAGCTTTCTTAAGAATGTCTCTAGGGGCTGGTGGGATAGCTCAGCTGTCTAAAACACTTGCTTAGGCAAACTCAGTCTGGCACAAGGGACGGTAGTTCAATCCCCAGCACCACATACCTCACCAGACCCACCCTTAAGGTGGCCTAGAGAGCAAAAAAAAAAGTCTCTTTATGTTTCTCACTTTACTCAACACAAAGAAGGTATTTAAATGTCTGTGGTCTTTTGACTTGAAATGCAGATTCATTAATAAGAGGATACTAAAGTCATTAAAAGCAGAACATAAACTCTGCATGAAAATCTACTGTGTTTTATATTTTCCAAGTATTTACTGAACACTTCCTGTGGACCAGCTGCTAGACCAAAAATTAAAGATTCACAAAAGTCCTTGTGATTAATTTGACGAATAGTAAAATAAAGATCAGTATGTAGAACTACTTATTGCAAAGACATTATAAACAAAAGGGACAAAGGTGAAAAAAGAAAAACAGAATCAGTTTGAAGCAATAAATAAAGACTGCCCATGACCTATTTATTAAATATCAGATCACAGAAAACAGGAGGGGGCCAGGGAATAAATGGAAAACCTATTACTTTTAAGTGAGGTAATCACAGGTTCTAATCTTAATCCTATGACAAGCTTGCTATATGAATAGGCCTGTGCTTAATGTCCTTACTCTTCTGCACACTGTAAAGAAAGATAAAGGGAAAAATGTCCCTTAATATGTCAAGAGAGTTTAGTTACATAATTTAGCTTATGAAAGGCACATAGTAGGTACTGGAGAAAGATTAACAATAGGCCCTTATTTTAAAAAGTAAAATACAAGCCGGGCATGGTGGCACAGGCCTGTAATACCAGCACTAGGGAGGCTGAGGCAGGAGGATTGTTGTGAGTTCGAGATCAGTCTGAGCTACAAAGTGAGCTTAAGGCCAGCCTGAACTGCACAGTGAGACCCCATCTCAAAAAGACAAAAAAAAAAAAAAAAAAAAAAAAAAAAAAAAAAAAAAAAAAAAAAAAAAAAAAAAAAAAAAAAAAAAAAAAAAGTAAAATACAATAAATAACTTGCTGTACACACAGGCAATAGTAACTTTAGAGACAAAACACATATAATTTTTCTATTAGCCACCAAGTCTTTCTCACGTCCCATTCACATGCATTTAAAGTAAGTCTGGCCCAGTTGCGTGCTCTTTTTGTTGGCCAAAAAATGATCCTAAAATGGCAGTGGTTGCCGTAGGAGACTAGTTTGTTGATTTCAAACCCTGCAGTGCAGGGATTTTAACTGACGCTTTAAGCTGTTTTTGTCTTCTTCTTCTTTTTTTTTGATATCAGGGATTGAACTCAGGACCCTGTGCTTCCCAGGCAAGTGCTTATTCTCCTGAGCTATCTCTCCAGTCCTAATGTTTTAAGTTTGAAAAGAATAATAAACTCTGCGGGCTTTCAAAAGGGAAACACTTGACCCTGTGAAAAAACAAAACATTATCTTAAAAAAATATTTTCACAGCTAGCCAACTAGATCAGTGGATTAAAGCGCCTGCAAGCAGGCGCTGGGGCCAGGGGTTCAATTCCTGGCCTGCCGTGCCAAATCCACCTCCCAGAGCACGCTGAGACAGCAATTGAGACCGGGCGTGGTGGCGCACGCCTGTAATCTCAGCTCTTGGGAGGCTGTAAACAGGCGTATCACTAGGAGTCTGATCTAGTAGTGAGACCCTGAACACCCTATAGACCCTTCCCTAAAATACAAAAAAAAAAAAAAAAAAAAGTAAAATAGTTTCAGTGTTTATCCTGGAAAATTCAAGGTTATTTGTATCTGTTTTTCTTTCTCTCCATTGCTGAATTTGAAAGACAATTTGAGGCCTGAGTGTGGGTCCTACCTGCACTTCCTAACTGAAGCACGCTTTTCCTTGGGGGCAGCACCGCTCTCCAACAACCGCGACCGACGTACAATCTAAGGTGCCAGTGAAGAAGGGCGAGCGAGTCACCGCTGAGCTGCACAAAGCAGGCCACGCCGCTGGCCCGCTGTCTCCTCTGGATCTCCCACCCCTCAATACGGGTGAATAAAGGATGTCCTGGAATACACGAGACCCTGATGCTCTACAGAGAACTGGTCTTGGGAGGGAGCTGCCTCCTTTGTGTTGTTTCCTGGAGATGCCTGTGTGCTCATCCGTAACACGACAGCTCCGATCTGAGACACGCAGAAAGGCCGAGATTCAACTCACATAATGAGTGAGCAGCTGCCAATGCTGAAATCATTCTGGTCGTCGACAATGCGAAAACGTGCAGATGATGGGCAGTGTCATATAAATACATGCACGCTCTTTTCCAGATGGGCTTTTTTTCTTGTTCTGTGTAATGTGAGAAAATTAGACTGCAGGACTACTAGGGGGAAACCTGCACAAGGGTGATGGAGCACGTTTGTATACGGGAATGAAGGAGCAGGTTTACCCTGGTGAACAGGCTCCACTCTGGAGCTAGAACCCAGCAGATATGCTCAGCTCATGTTTTAATACCATGGGCATCGATGTGGCCAGTTATTTCTCTGCAACCAGGCTTGGTGGCACATGCCTGTAATCCAGCACTCAGGAGGCAGGTGCAGGAGCATCACTGGCTTCTGGCCAGTCTGGGCTACAAAACAAAGTCAAGGCTAGCCATAATGCAACCCTGTTTCAGTAAAGACAAAATAAGCTTTTTCTCCTCCTCCATCACCACCTCCTCCTCTATTTTCTCCTCTTCCTCCTTCCTCTCCTCCTCCTTCTTCCTCTTCTTCTTCTCCTTCTCCTCCTCCTCCTTTTTCCTCTTCTTCTCCTTCTCCTCCTCCTCCTTCTTCTCTTTTGCCTTAAACTTGTTTAGCAATACTAAAGAACAACAAAAAAGTCCAAAAGACAGATAGTCGCTAAAGCCTAGGGAACTTGCACGGCACTGGGAAGTGAAAACCCTGAAGTTAGGAGATCTGTTCATGCCGCTGCTTCTCCACTTCAGCAAGGTGCTGAAGTAGACATGATTGTCGGCATGGAAAATAGGACACTTCCTGAGAAACTGGGGCCCTAAACGTTCAGTAAATACATTGTGTCTGAAAATTCTTAGCATCATCAAATTCTTAATCATTCACTTGTCTACTTTATTGTTTAAAACATTTTCTATCTTTTGTCCATAACTGCAGGGTAATATGTACTATTATAAGATGAATTAATATGACATAAAGAAGAAAGTATGACTTTGGAACTACCAGAAAATGCATATTTATCTACTGCTTTCTTCTGGGCTCCAGTGTCAATGAGTTAGCAGAGCAAACCAGACAGTAACCCTATCTTCAAAAAGACCATAGTTCAGTAACAAAGATAGTAACAAGAAAAAACTTTAATATAGTACAAGAAGTATTTCCTAATAAATAAAAAATTCTAGTCAACTTCTGTCAGCTTAATCACAAAATCCCCTTTTGTCACCTACAGGGAGAATAACTTTGAAATAATTACTGTGCCTTTTGCTCTGTTTCTGCCTTGTTTATCCATTTTTGTGAATATAAAATTAACTTGCTCTCCTCAAGTTACCAGAACATTCATTCTATTTGTAAGTGAGATTTTGCATGAATCTAGAATCGCAAATAAAACCCAGCTAGATCTTTAAACTAAATTTGTTGTAACTTTGCTTTTTGATATACGTCAGAAAGCAAAAACAAAAGCAAACAGCTCTGCCCTTTGCAGGACTGTGAAATTCCCTGTGTTGTGTTACTCCCAGGCCCTGCTGTTCAGTGCCAAGAGAACATATCTATACACTTTTGTGTAAACTTCTGAATTCTCCCTTCTTACCCTTCTCCCAGGGAATCTGCTATTCTGAATCCACAGCTCACCTGCAAAGAAAGAAGGCGGACATAGAGAAATCTTGCTTTTTTTCTATTTTTTTGGTGCAGGGTCTCACTATGCATGCAACCCACATTCATAGTGATCTTCCTGCTTTTTGCCTCCCATGTGCTGGGATGACAGGCGCGCGCCACCACGCCCGGATTGCATCGCCGGCTCAGCGCACCCGAAGACGGGGCCGACGCGGATTGGGGAACCAAGGATCGAACACTGGTCCCTGCGCTTACCTAAGCAAGCGCTTAGTCTGCTGAGCTATACCGCCGGCCCTGACCGCTTGCTACTTCCTGCTATCCCCACTTACAGGATGCGGAGAACACAGGAAAATGAGACTAGAGAAAGGTGAATGCTAAGCTCTCATGGTGAAATGGAAAGACAGAACACAGAGAGGAAGGAAAGACGAGAATAAGAGGCATACAGAGGAGTGCACTGTATACACTTGAGATTTGATGAGTGAGAGCAAGGCAGGAGGCTGTGAAGAACAATAGTGAGTTTCAAATATATATCTAGAGGTGGGGAGGTAGCTCAGTAGTCCAAGTGCCTGCCTGGCAAGAGCAAGGACCCTACCTGGGTTCCTTGGTACCATATCTAGTGCCAGCCCTGGAAACCCAGGTGCACC
Source organism: Ctenomys sociabilis (assembly GCA_004027165.1). Classification (NCBI taxonomy): domain Eukaryota; kingdom Metazoa; phylum Chordata; class Mammalia; order Rodentia; family Ctenomyidae; genus Ctenomys; species Ctenomys sociabilis. The sequence continues at coordinate 67,314 of PVKA01000966.1, forward strand.
AAGCTGCCAACCAAAACTGGGTGTCATCCCAGCGCAGGAGAGGCTATGACAGAAGAACTGCTATGAGTCCTAGTTGTGAAGTGAGACCCTGCAACAAATAGCTTAATAAATAAAAGACCAAATATATATCTAAATTTATTTTAGATCTTCTAGTCAGAAAATGAGTGCAGAGTAAAGGGAAGAAGAGTAAGGACACCAGGGTCAGGAAATTGGGGAGGTCTACCGCAAGCTGCATAAGCTACTGGATTTCATGAGTTTTACCATTAAAAAAATGATCCTAAACATATATGAGGCTAAAAGGACAGAAAATGTTTAAAAGCACTTATAAAAGGCTGTATTTTCTAAATGCTGCATTTTCTAAAACAAACAGGGCTAAGAGTGCTCGCCAAAGTTCCAGTGAAAGATCTGTAGATTGAGAACATAAATCAGTATTTTCCAAATGACCAATCTCAAATTACCATCTCCACTGACCCAAAGAAGTGGAAAAGATTTAAATAACTAATGGTAAAAATAATAGCTCACCCAGGATGAGGCCCACTTGGCTTCTCCAGCCCCCACACGGTGCAGGGCGCAGAGTGTTCTCAGTGCTCCCAACGGGACACTCATCCTTCATCTATTCTACAGTCCTGTTCCTTAGTAACCAGTAGTGTGTTGCATTCTTTTAAGTGAACATCACCTCCTGGGGTCAAAGTCAAATGGGCAGAAAGAAGTTCCCTTAGCCGGCCAGGGTATGCATCTAAAATAGGTACTAAAGTACCCCAGAAAACACACACAACAAAAAAGGCAACATTTACTGGAACTTTGTTCAAGAAAGAAAATTGTGTTTTATTATAAGAAATACTTTGATGGGGCAGTTGAGGGAGGAGTGGTAGGTATGCTTGGAAACAAAACAAAGGGCAACGAGAGGCCTCAAGGAGGCGGTTTTGCCCTCTGTTGGCCCTTTTGGGGACCACCTTCTTTTCCACAAGTGGCAGAGCTCAAATCTGTTATTTCACTTGACTGCACAAGGGACACAGAATCATTTGTCCTCTTTGGCCACTATGCGTCTTGATCAAACTTTGCTTGGGATCACCAGTTCTGGTTATTAGAAAAAGCCTGGGTTTTTTCTTTCAGTTTCTCCACCCTCCTGTCTTGCCACCCCAACCTTACTCATGCATGGGCAATTCGATTAACATTTACTGAACACCTGCTATACTTCAAGCCCTGGAATAGGAGAGAGGAACACAATACAATCTCGATCCCAGAGGAATATGTGTTCTAGGCAAACAACTAAGTTAATACAAGGCAAACAGATGGTAGCTATGTGAAAGAAACGTGCAGATCCAGATACCATACAGGGACACATAATGGGTCGCGGATAGGCTCATGCAGGATGTAATATTAATGTGAGACCTAATGGGATCAGCAGGTACAAAAAACGTAGGGCAGAGAAATACAAGACTGAGAATGAATGAAAGCCACAAGCCCACAAAGGACACGGTGTCTTCAGCAAACCGCAGGGTCCACAGGCAATGTTGTATGAAGTGGCAGATGAGAGTAGAAACAATGATTGGAGCCAAAATTTGTGAGGTGAGGCCAGAGAAATGGCATTTTACTCTGGAAGCACTGCAGGGCTATGGTGGGTTCTAACCTACAATTAGAATAAAATGTGGTGCATTGGTGTTCAGTTAAAGAACTAACAGCAATGTAAAATTTAACGGATGGATATGTGAAGTTAGTAGTAGGGATAGAAGCTGCAGGGGTCCTGGGTAAGAGCAGTAAGAAACCGGTGGCATTTCCCAGGTGGGGCCAGCAGCACTTGGTGCCCACAGTGCGGAATGACGAGAGTTCCTGTCTCCTAATTAACTCTCCACCAACCTTTAAGATCTCAGGTCATGTGCCACCATCTCACGGAAGCAGCCCCAAGCCCCATGAATAGATTAGGTTCATTGGTAACATGCTCGAAAGACACCCTGGACTCTCTCTCCACCACGTCTGCCTCCGCTTACAATGTGTAGTTGTGTGATCCATCAGATTGTTATCTGTATCTGCTGCTGGACTGTGAGCTCGTGAGAGAGTGGCCGTGACTATTTCACTGTGTATGCTCCCGGCATCTGGTCCAGCCCTGGCTTTGAGCAGGAATTCAAAACGCAAAGTGCTTAAGGAACAAGACCCCTATACCTTATTATTAGGCACAGCTGGGCCCACTAATTAAGCAGGAGACAGCAAAGGAGGAAGAAGTGAAAGCAGGGAAAAGAAATGAGCTGCAGCTCGCACCTGAAGAGCTCAGTGTAGCTGCAGATTTTCAGGTGGGGAGCCCAGAGAGCGCGACCTCAAAACCCAAGTGAAGATCGAGGACTTGGGGATCATTGGAACAGCTGCAGAGACGGGAGTCATTGCATTATTTGGGTTGAGTCTATAGTGCCTGTAAATAAGATTACAGACAGAACCTTGGAGAAAGCCAAACTCAGAGATCAAGGGAGGGAAGTGAGTCAGTGAAACCCTGGGTGCTGCAGTTTGGATCTCAGCTATGCCCAGGAGTTCCTGTGTTGAAGGCGTGGTGCCCAGCACAGCAGCGCCCAGTGCAAGGGCCCCTGGGAGGTGCTTGGATTACCAGGCTCTACTGTGTGAGTGAACTCACCCCTGTATAGATGCCTGTCAGAACATCACTCTGTGTCTCTGTCTCTCTGTCTCTCAGTGTCTCTCCCTCCATCCCTCCCTCCACTTCTCCCCCTTTCCTGGATACTATGAGGTGAGAAGTTCTGTTCCACCCCCTTGCTCCCCACCCAAATAAAAGGAAGCTGAAAGAACAAGTAATGATGAGAATGGTAGGTACAGACAGAAAGAGAATTTTTTTAATGCAAGAGAAATCACTTACTCTTCCCTCCTCCAGAGAGCACCTATCCAGCTTCTCCTAGGATCTGCGTGCTCTGTATTGGAGGGTTGAGTATGAGACAGGGCATGGTGGTCTGGAAGCCAAGAGGACACAGAAGTGGGTGGGGCCTGGCCAACTCCTGCAGGATCGCAAGTGAAATTACTCAGCCCTGAAGGGTAAGCAGAGACTGAGACATACCAAGAGAACAGCACATTTCAGCATTGTCACAGGTGGTATTCTCCTGAAGTCAGAGGCTAAGACAAAGAGTCTAGGTTCAGTGTACCTAGGAGACAGGTGCAGGAAGCAGAAATGGGGCAAAAGGAATGAGAGAGAGAGAAGGGTGCATTGCTGAGATGTTCTGAGCACAAGCACTTGGTTCAACTAGGACCTCTTGAGGAGAGTGTGTATCAGAAGGGTCCTCTCGAGGGGGCAGCTGAGGCAGGGGCCTGCAGGTCCAAGTGCCCCGCAGTTGGAAGACCCTCACAGAGCACTTGTCTCCCCATATTTCTAGATTCTTTTTAGCCAGTTTCCTCCATGAGATATGGTCCTGGAGAAGGCAGCAGAAAAGTAGGAGGTGGCGGTGGAATACTGACTTGGACAAGGCCAGTAACAACAGTTGCCACTGACATCACAGCCCACCAGGGGTGCCAGCCACCAAGCTGAATGCCTTATCATTTAGCTGAGGGCAGATGAGAGGGATGGAACTGCTCAGAGAAAGTGAGCTGGGAATTTTATCCCTAAGGTCGAAGCTTTCCTTCAATGCTTTTGGCCTTCTTATAATGACACAAATTTAGGGACTTGGGTGTTAATGAGCCCACAGCTAAGACCTTAACACTTAGTACTCATCCAAAGCAAAGACCATGATATCAGCCACTGATATTTATTAACCAATTATTAATGTGCCAGGTACCACCAAATGAATCATCCTTGCTCCTATACATTTTTGGAAATATTGCTCCCATTTTATACAACAGAAAACTGAGAAGAAGAGAGGTTTTGAAGCATTTATTGTCTACTATGGTGAGACCTATTTTATTCCAGAGCATGTCACCATAAGCCATACATTCACACCTGTGTTTGAACACACACACTCACCCACACCGAGTAAAACAAGATAGAAGGATCCCCATGGAATACAGCCTTAGGAGCTTTCCTAATTCCATCTTCATTACATAAAGACTATATCACTGTTAGATTTTCTCACGAATGAATTTCAGTAATCTTTATTTACTTCAATTAATCATTTTTTCAGCAAACATATGAAGATTAGAAATAAAAAAAATAAAACTTTCTGAGTATGGAAACTAGAGCAAACACCACCAACAAAATACCATGAAAACCACAGAATTAAATTAAGTCCACACAATGCATCATAAAAAGGAAAATGGAGCCATTTAAAGATTTTAAATTCATTATAGGCCAAAACACAAATCTGATCACAAGATTATCTGTATCTTTAATTTGCAAGCTCATGATCATGCTGGAGATAGGAGGTAAAATTTAATTTAAGGGGCAATTTGGCACAATCATTCTATTTTCCTTAACACAAGAGCCAGGAGACGGGGGGCAGTGATGCAGACATATGCTGCAGGCCAGAGGCAGGAGAAGCAGAGACATTATCATACCTCCCATCATTTGGACACTCACTCAGCTTGGCCTTGAGAAGGCTGGAAATGCCACTGTCCCTGAAATACAGGTTGCAGAGACCTGGGTCATGAAAATGGTGATCATTAGACACTTGCCCCAAGCAAGGCCATCTTCACAAGTGAATTAACTCAGCTCAAGAGCTTGACGAACGGTCTTATTCCTCAATAGCCATCAAATGATGTTCTGGGTTCATGGCATGTAAAATATGAGAAGACACTGGGTAAGCAGTGCCTGAACACAAGCAGGTAAAGATGGATCTGCTGGTTAGCCCAGGGGCATTGATGGTGGGGTAAGTGGCTGGGGAGCGCAAGTACAGAGGCAAAAGATTCAAAACCAACCTTCAAAGAACTGAATGTATCTTTTACAAAATAACCACATGCTTGAAAACTTATATGCCTAAATTCTTTAGCAGAGACCATGATTCCAGATCCTTAAAGGCAGGAATCGCCAAGCTGTCCGTCTTCGCTGCAGCAGAGCTGACCATGTTGCCTGCAGAAGTGTGGGTCCTCAGAAATGCTCTGTCAAACAAAGGACTGTCCTGCTGCAATCAGAATTAGAAGAGGGTGACAAAGAAGCAGGGAACTCCCGTTGATCTGCCAGAAGGTGAAAATGATACGTAGATGGCTTGCAACCATGGACCAAAACAGGCATGTTGGGGGACAGCTAGAAAATAAGAGGCCAAAGTGAAAACACTGCTGCTGGCTGTCAGGATTCCTGAGGGTTGCTTTTTCCAAACCTGTCTCTAATACTGTCACAATGTCCTCTCTGCAACTTCAAAAATTTATCAAACCTTTCATGTTGGAGGGAAGAAAAGAGAGGAACAGTGAGTGCACTGCCAGCTCACAGAAAAACAGTTTAAGCTCCGTGGCTTAGCACTGAGGACCATTCGTGGTGTGGTGTAGTGCAGAACTCTGTGGGCATAGCTTGTCCCTTCTCCGTCCTTTTTCCTCATTACACTGAATTTCCTGCTTCGCTTCTAAGTATGTTAGATTTTGCTGTGGCGTGAGGGTGCATGCCCTTCTCACTACCTGGAATCCTTTTCCTCCTATTTATTCCCCTTACAGAAAAATCTTACTGAGTCCTAAAAACACAGCTCCAACAGTCCCTCTCTAAAATGCTGTCCTGATTCCCCACACCCTAACTGGATTTCATTTTTTGGCCCTTCCTCTAAGTTTCTATAGCAACTGATGTCTAATTGTTAGAGCCCCTGACACTCACTTTTATCATAGCCTTTCTCTTCCACTAGCCTGGATGTTGCCTGCAGATAATACGAATACACCTAGGGCTCAAAGCCAGATAGATGACCTAACATCTTTTTTTTTTTTTTTTTTTTTTTTTTTTGTCAGACTGTGATGTTACAACAGTGTGGTCATTTAATCAAGATTCTTGGTTACAAGTAACAAACAGCCACTGAAACTAACTATTTTGAGCATTGAAACTTCCCTTTTTTTCATAAAGATAGACAGATGCTTTTCAGAGCACAAGATTAAAAAGCATGATTATGAAGGTAAGGAGCCTGGAGCCCAAAAGCCTATGGGATCAGGCAGATCCCCTCTTAATCAATGTTACTCTCCCCTCCTCCCCCTCTGAACTTCACATTCTGCTAATCTGCACTGCTCCTATAGTATGTATTTCTCTCCTTTCTCAGTGGCCAAACATAAGCTCATAATGTCTGGGTTTGTATTAATCAACCATATAACCTGAGCTAAATTCCTGAGCCTCTTTATGCCTATGTTTCTTCCTCTGTAAAACAGGAATAAAGATTACTGACTATTTGGCTATTATAGTTTCTATCTAGATATCCCTCATTCCAAAGCTTCAGCTACTTACAGGTGGGGCTTTTGAGAGGTGATTGGATCCTAAGGTCATGATTTGCTTCCCACTGCCCTGCCCTGGTCTATTCTTCCAGCCACGTCACCCTGCCTTGGAGCCGGCCAAGTGTGGACAGAAACTTCTGCAAACTGGGACCCTAAGTAACCCTTTCCTCCTTTTCATAGTGGGTATCAGGTGTTGCATCCCCACAGTGAAAAAGTAACTAAGATGTGGAAGCCACAGCTGCCCACCACGTCCAAGCTTATGCAACCGCACAGTCTATCTAAACATCTTATCCGATTGTGAGGTTTCTCAGAAGTTTCTCATGTAAACTTCTGAGAAAAATATTCAGACTGGTGCTGCTGGGGTCAGCTGCACATCCTTGATCTAGTCCAGGGCAATCACAGGACCAGAAGGAGAAGCAATTGGCAGGGCCATCCTTGGAGGTGATAGGAGGTGGCCACTCCCAGCCACAGGGGTCAGGGGCTGAGCTGATACTATCAGCAAGCAGAATGCTGCTCCAGCTACCAACTGCCATCTGATGGCTATGGACATACATGCATGGGCCTGCTGTGGGTTACAGCTGGGCCTCTTCCCCTTACAGCCCGGAGCCAGGCTCTTACTTAAAACACAAAGCAGCCTGTCAGCTTGCAATAGCACCTAAGGGAGCCCCACGAGTCAGCACTCAATAAAGGTTTAATGGTGATGGTGGCAACTCTGACAAGAATGACAGTGCAATGACAAGCCACATTGCGGGCTGCAACCACTTCCCAGCAGCTCACTTTTGGGCCCTGTGGCTTGATCAAGTCTGTGCGTCCTTCTAACTTGGCTAATGTGGCCTGGCTCTGGGGCTGGCCCTCCCCAGCTGTCATCTAGCCGCTGGGTAGTGAGATCTGTACACCACCAAGCCCATTGCCACACACAGCCTCCTCCTCACTGCCCAGGCTTAAGGAATACAGGCTTGGCACCCAATGAATGAAAGAGGAAAGGTCTCCAAAGGTGATCAACACTTCAAAGAGTTACGCTGCTGCACTCCACTCTCCAAGTAAAAGAGACCAATGGAGGAAGTTGAAACTTTAAAAATAAAAGAAGAAGGCTGGGGAAATAAGCTCAGTGGTCTAAACACCTGCCTGGCAGGCGCAAGGACCCAGGTTCCATCCCTGGTAAGACATGCTGCGCCATCCCTGTGCTATGCTGGTGCACGCCTGTAAACCCAGTATGTGGGAGCCTGAGACAGAAAGATCACCATGAATCTAAGCTGTGTAGCAAGACTCTGTACCAAATAAATAAATAAATAAATAAATAAATAAATAAATAAATAAATCTTTAGGAAAAAATAAAAGAAGAGCAATTGTTGGGGGCTTTTCACAGCCTATAAAGTCTCCAGTGTAAATCTATATCAAAAAATGTTTTGTTGTAGTATGATCTCCTTAACAGAAAGCAAGAATTTAGCCCAACATGTCTGTTAGAGACTGCAAGTTCCTGGGCCCTTTACAATGCCTCTGTAGACATCCACTCCTCAGGATGATGATGCCAGTAGGAGCCTTTGGCAGGCACCTAGATCACATATGTGACATTAATGCCCTTATAAGAATGACACTAGAAATTCTGCTTTCCACCCTGAGAGGACACAGGACAAACAGCCAGCTGCAGGCCAGGAAGGTATCTTCCCCCAGACAGCAGACCTTTAGCTCTTTGATTTTGGATTTCTCAGTGTTCAGAGCTGAGAAATTAATCTGTTGTTGTTATTCAATCCCTAGTCTGTGGTATATTCTGTTATAGCAACCCATAGCGCCTAAGGTAATCTTTAATCCATTCACCCACTTTCTTATTCAGTCCTCAAAGCATTCAGCTAGTTGGGCACTGCAATCATAATTCATTCCACAAGGGAAACTGAGGCTTAGAAGTGCTAAAAGAATCATTTAAAGTCAAGGAAGCTGTAAGACATTGATCTCAAACCCACGTAGGCTATCACCTTGCCCTAGCACTTTCCCAACCCCACCATTGTCTGCTGCCGAGCACTTTCTCAATGTCAAAGCCAGAAGCATCACCTCAGAACGACCTGGTGGACACACTTGCATGCTGTGCTTTGTGCCAGTGGCAGGCGAGGCGTTCTCGACAACTACTGAACCAGAGCAGCTAAGTGGATTCAGCTAGCTTGAGGTAAAAGTTCATTTCCAGTTCTTTTACCATGACAGCCACCTCCATCATTGATACATTTATTGAAACCTTGAATATTAGACACCATCCTAATAGACCTCAAAGTGATAAGGAACATTTATTATCCCCATATAACCAACCAAGAAGTTGAGGTGCAAAAGCATTGGCCTTGCCTGGGCTTAGGTAACAAGTAGTCAGAGATCTGAAGGTAGAACTATCCAATGCCAGACTCTACATCTTTATTACCAGTTTTTATTAACACCAGTTACAGGACCAGGGTCAAGGTCTATTATCCTTCTTGCGTGAAAATATTGTGCCTTTAAATTTTTAGCTGTCACTGATAAGTAACATATAATAGCTACTTCCTCAGATACTTTGTAGAATTAGGAAGGAAAAAAACAGCCAGGATTTCTTTTAAGAATTTGAGAGGTAAGCTACACATATAATAAACATACTAATAAATTTTGCTGTAACATAAAAAGTAATCTCATTTTCAAATGGTGAATCCTAGCTTGCATGTATATGTAATTATAATCTTCTAGGAAGGGTTTATGGTACACATCACTTGAAGAAATGCTAGCAGTTCAAGTGGATTTGGATAACAACAGCAGTCTAAAATCAGTCGCTATCACTAAACACAGTCATCTGAAAACTTGGAATTTGCTTTTAGAAAATTCATCTGAAAGAAGAAGCAAACCCTGAAGGTGGAGCGAAGGGAGCTTGAACTGTATCACTTACCAGTTCTGTGGCCGTGGGAAAGTTGTAGAAGCATGCTGAACACAGTTAGTCATGCACACACTGGAATAACACTGCACCGATCTTATGGAACTCCTCGCCTCAAAGGTCAGTGATGATGGTGATGGTGAGGGTGAAGGTGAAGGTGAAGGTGAGGGTGAGGGTGAGGGTCACGGTGAAGATGATGGTGATGGTGATGGTGATGGTGAAGGCGACAATGATAGTGAAAGTCAAGGTGATATTGAAGGTGATGATGATGGTCAAGGTGATTGTTACGGTTTGTGCCTAGTTGTCCCCCCAAAGCCTCATGTAGTCATGGAGTGGGGACTTCTAGAGTTTGTGATTAACGCATGATCCACTGGGATTATTTGTGATCCAAGGCTGGGATTATGGGTGTGAGTACTATATCCCAGCCTGAATGTAAAGAGCCTGAATGTAATATAAGAAAGAGACAGACTTTTAGCAGCGATTGCTCTTTGTTGTTGTTGTTGTTCTGCCACCATGAACTGCTGCTCTCTGCCATGTGCCCCTCTGCCTTGGAACCCGCTGAACATGGACCTCCAGTAACTGTGAGCTAAATAAGCCTTTCCTTCCTTCATTTTGGGTGTTGGGTATTTGTCCCAGCAATGAGAGAAGAGTAACTAAGACAGTGATGGTGAGGGTGATGGTGAAGGTGATGGTGAGGGTGATGTGACGGCGACACTGCTGGTGAAGGTGATGGTGATGTGATGTGATGTGATGGTGACCATGACTGACTGCAGTGATGGATCCATCTGCTTTTACTGCCAATAGAATCTGTAGGCAGCTCATAGGCAAACTCAAGAGAAAAAGGGTTTCCTTCCATTTTCCTTCCTGATTTTGTTCTTGGAATAATGACTCATCTTCCTCTTGGAAACGATGCATCGTTTACCGTGTTCAAACCTCGACCCCCCCCATGAAATCTTTCTGTTCACAGACAAGCATGCTTCTCTTCCTCCATGGGTACTGACCTCCTGGCTGTCTCAGGGCTAAAAGTAATCAAGAAAGTAATAATCTTGGTGGAACGTGGCTCTCCCCTAGGTATATGATTGTAGACAAAGGCAGCTAGCTTAGTTGGCAAATATTCACAATAGGCCCAAAGTACAAAGCTGACTGAATCTGAGAAAGTAGTATTGATCATAATGCAAACAGCCAACCTAGAGATCCGTGCTGCTTCTAGTAGTTGCTGGTGTCATGGGGACAGGAAGATGTAGAGGAGGGAATGACCATTCACACAGAGTCAACAGCTACCAAGCCAAGACCCTAGACATCAGAAACAGTTGTAGGTTACAGATGTATAATCCAAATTTCACTGACAAAGATGCAACCTAAAATTAGAAAGGAGGCTTCTTGCAAACTATGACTACCCTAAAGTTTGTGACAGTTGGCGCAGGTGTAACTATAGCCAGTGCTGGCCACATCACCCTTTCTGCTGCTGCTAAAAATGCCTTTGGGAAGTTCTCCATCTACACTTTTCCCTCAGAGCTTTAGTAATTGTAGACTATGAAGCAAACTGACAACTAACAACTTAAAGGGAAAAAGGACAGACAAGTCTTATGTGCTGAGAAGCATAGGAGTCAGACACTCAGCAGAAGCAAAAGGCTGAACCCTGTTTAGAAGCTTTTGAAAACGGACAGGGGCTTAAGCCACTGGGAGGAAGGCAGGTGGCACAGAGCTTGAGAAGGCTGGGTCAAAGGAGGGGACGTACAGGAGGCAAGGCTTGCTGTGACATGCAGAGGAAGTCTCCCAGGTAACCGCCACCTGTAATCATCTCTGCTCAGACCAGATGTTACATCCTCAATCTTCCTAGGGAAGACCATTCCTGGGTACAAAGAGGAGTGTCCAGGAGGAAAGCATGTGGCAGCTTCCACTGTGTATTGAAGGACGTAGAGTCATATTTCGTTTTATAAATGGACAGCTTTTCATGCCTATTCCCATGTTTGAAGAGGTCTGCACTTCCTCTGAATAATCAGGTCAAAATATGTCAGATAAATATATTTGGGTTAGGACATTTCATTCTTTCACAATGCAAAAGAGGACCTATTAAAAAAAAATCCTTGATCAAAATCAAAGGAAGGAAGGAAGCTCCTTGAGGGCAGGAACCATTTGTATCCTAGCATCATAAGCAGTAAGTTAAATAGAAATTAATTCACAGTGAGAGAGGGACTGGACACTCATGGAAGTCAGAAGAAATATAAAGACATCACAGTTGTGGCTGGAGGCATGTCTGAAGACCAAGTCTGGACATAAAGATGAAACGGACAGGCCTACACACCTCCCTAAGGGAGAAGCAGTAATTGGAACTGTATTATAATTACTGTAGCACCATCTAGTCCAGAAAGTCTAGATAGGCTTCAGTCACCCATCCCTTCCCCCAAACACCTTTGTTCTGTCCATGTACCTTGGCAAGTGACTCACCTCCCTATTAGCTAAGTAGCTAAACTTGTAATCTTAGGGTGCTCATAGTCTGACTCACACTGTACCCACATTGTGACTTTGCTATACAACTTACTCCTGACAACGGGCTTCTATGGCACCCACATCTGGACCCCTCTGGTTTCTCAAGAGCTATCTCTCAAGAAACCTTTTCTCCTCTTCACCTCTTTTGTCCTCCGAAATTCACTCTTCAATTCCAGGAAACACAGACTCATCTGGCATCTAGCAAGTTGTGAATTATAATTCGCTGTATCACTAGCATCCAATGAGTCCAGTCAATTCTGAGCACATGTAGAGAGGTAGAAAAGAAACAAGCACGCAATCTAGTGCTGAATGAATTCGCCAATGCTTGGAGGCACGCTTGCTGTTCCTGCCGTCTAAGCTGGTCTCCTTCCTTGTTCATCTAGAAGGTCTTACCTTGCCTGTTCTCATGATCACCGAAAATAATGAAAGCACAAGTTTCACATAACATTTTAAACATACATAGCAGTTCATTAAAAATAGACTAGGGAGTATTTTACATTAAGACGCAAGGGAACTTCATTACTTTGAAATGTCACTTTTTGCTTTAATTAGTATGCTGTAATGATAAGTATATGCCATTCTTATCTAATGGAGGTCTTGAATGCATATGGAATCTGGGTCACAGCCATCTCTGGGAGGTACAAGGGTGTACAAAGAACACACAGAATGCATGTGTTGATGTCAACTAGCTTACTTACCTTGATTAACATAATTGCCAAAGTTTCATGTTTAAAAACCTGACAATAAATTTGTCCAACTCACCCTGCATGTGCAGCATGACAATTCGGTCTCCTTTCACATTTGTCAAGACAACCGAAGCCGCCCTGGGGAGGTATGAAGCTTCCAGTGATTTCTTACAAGCCAGCTCATACACATCACTCCAAACAAGACCACCTGCTCAGAGACATAATTTTAACAAAAACAACAATAGGCCTAGTTGCTCACAGGGAAATTTATAAGGCTTGGCTTTGCTTCCTTCCACCTATTGTGGTACTTTATCCCAGTAGAAAGTATTCACTTCTGAGATTCAAAGATACAGATAATGGGCTTCTCCTTTTCAAAGAAAAGGCTTACTCATAGGCTCCTTTCATTCACCAGCCAGAATATAAAAGGCCAGAGTGATATAAATACAGTACCCCGAGCTGCTTGTTGTGGCAAAATCAGATAAAGAAACTCTCAAGCGCAGAGAGATATTTGATAGCTTCTTCTGAATGTCACTGGCAAGCTTCCTCTCTCAAACTCTCCACTGAAGCAGTTTAAGACTTAGAAACAAAACATGGATGCTGTCGCATTAGATGCAGTTTCACGCTGTGTTTTACAGCTTCACGGGGTGAGGTCTCTAGGACAAAGGTTTTAGGCTTCCTGTTGCTTCAGTCAAAACTGGAGGTCACTGGCACCTTCCACTGCAGGCTCACCCCAAGGAGAGTCCAGCTTTCTCAGCTTGTGTGACAATCTCACTCCTCAAAAACAGTTAGGAAGTTTTTGTAGCTCCCAGCAAGAGACAGAGAGCAGCCAGAAAACTAGGAATTCATACCTTAGCCAATCTGCACTGCCATGTTGACCCCAGGGCTGCCCAACCCTCACTGCTGGTCCTCTTTTACCATTCAGGGTTCATGCAGAGCTTCTGGCCCCCATCCCCACCTGACCAATCTGCCTCTCGCCCAGAAAAATAGCCTTTGTCCAAAGCGACTTCTCAGGAGGAGTCAAAGCTTCACTGGCCTTTCACAGGTATGGCTCACGGTGATCCTACTTTAAAATGCTTTCTCTTAAAAACCTTTGATTTTTCTTTTGGCTTTGAACTGAGAATTACATGCTGTGCTGAAATAGTCTAGTAGTGGGTTCTGATTATATCTTTTTTTCCCATTTTGGTTGTTACTCTTAAGTATAGAAAATGTCAGGTTGCACCTCCCACTCCCTCTTCTCCCTGATGCTAAGTTTATTTGGCTGAGTCAAAAATGAACTGGAGTCTTAGACTTCTACCTTTTGTCTTTTCCAGCCATTATCTAAGAATAATAGGTTCGTGCATCATTTCATGCTGCTGAGGAAATGTGAAGTGGGTCGAGTCAGCCATGCATTTGAGCATGATCAGAGACACTGAAATTAGAGGAGAACACCCAGACTTTACTGCACAACTCTATACGCTAGAATTGGGATCCCCATACCTCGTTCATTTATACTGGACTGTTATTCTGTGCTTGTTTTTCTGCTGCTGTGCGCGGAGCTCAGGGTGTGACACATGCAAAGCAAGTGTCCTACTACTGCACTATACCCCAGCTCTCACTTCTTTCAGAAGAGTAAACTAGACACGCTCCCATCCCTCTGGAGAGACAGGATGATGGGAACCATGAAGCCACTGAACATGATCACTACGGAAATGACACAGATATGGTGACATGATACAATATTTAGATATCTTAAATGAAAGACATCCTATACAATACCTACAAAGTAACATTTTCTCCTTAAGATTTTCTGAAACCATGCCATAGCAAAAGGATGATCCAAATAGATAAAGAATAGCTGTTACCATTTAAAAATAGGCTATCAGGCTGTAAAGAGTGTAATTTTAGGAAAAACTGAAATATCTGAAACATGACTCAAAAAGGCAAAAGATTCATCTCTGAAAAATATTGTTTTCTTTTTTCTTTCTTTCTTTCTTTCTTTCTTTTTTTTTTTTTTTTTTTTTTTTTTTTTTTTTTTTTTTTTTTTTTTTTTTTTTTTTTTTTTTTTTTTTTTTTTTTTGGTGTAAGCAGGGATTGAACTTAGTGCATTGTGCTTGCCAGGGAACAAAAAGAGTTTTGAAAGAGTAGATTGAAGCATTTTCCCCACTAGCTTACTAAAGATCAGCAATACATGTCTCACAATGTATTTTAAAAATTGCACATCATAAGGCTGAGGAGATAGCCCAGGCATATAAATGTCTGCCTGGCAAGCCCAAAACCCAGATTCAATCCTAGGTATGACAAATAAGTCCCTTCCCCCAAGCCCGCCAAGAGAGCGGCTAGCCTGAGATACCCCAGGCCAATCTCGCTCATGAACATAGATGCAAAAATCCTCAATAAAATGCTAGCTAACAGAATACAGCAAATCATGACCATGTAGGATTCATCCTAATGATGCAAGGATGGTTCAATATTCAAAAATCTATAAACATAATGCACTACATTAATAGAATGAAATCTAAAAACCACAGGATCATCTCAATTGATGCAGAAAAAGCTTTTGGCAATGTCCAACACTCATTCATGTTCAAAATCCTACAGAAAATTGGAATAGATGGACTCTACCTCAACTTGATAAAAGCCATGTATGACAACCCAACAGCTAATATAATTCTAAATGGGGAAAAACTGAAATCTTTTACTCTTACATCAGGTATAAGACAAGGATGACCTCTATCACTCTTCCCATTCAATATAGTTTTGGAATCATTAGCAATAGTCATTACAAAAGAGGGAGAAATAAAAGGAATAAGAATAGCTAAAAAAGAAGTTAAATTATCACTTTTTGCAGGTGACATGATACTTTACTTGAAAGACCCAAAAAATTCTACCAATAAGCTACTACAATTGATGCACATTCAGTAGCATAGTAGGGTACAAACTCAATACTCAAAAGCCAATATTATTCCTCTGCACAGTTAACTAACAGAGTGAGAGGGAAACTATAGAAACAATACCTTTTACAATAGCACCATGGAAAATGAAATGCCTTGGAATTCACTTAACCAAGGAAGTCAAAGATCTTTTTATGGAAAATTACAACACCCTAAGAAAAGAGATTATAGAGAATTTCAGAAAATGGAAAGATATTATATCCTCCTGGATAGGAAGAACCAACATTGTGAAGATGGCCATACTCCCAAAATTGTTGTGCAGATTAAATGCAATCCCTATCAAACTGCCACCAACATACCTCCCAGACCTAGAGAAATTATTCCTAAAATTTATTTGAAACCACAAAATAACCTAGAAAAGCAAAGGAAATCCTGGCCAACAAAGACAAGGCAGGAGGCATCACAATTCCTGACTTGAAATTATACTGCAAAGCTACTGTGATAAAATCAACATGGTATTGCCAACGAAATAGACCTGAGGATCAATTGAATAGATGAGAAGACACAGAGACCTGTGCGAATACACTCAGCTACCTGATCTTGGACAAAGGGGCCAAACAAGCCTACTGGACGAAAGATAGGCTCTTTAACAAATGGTGCTTGAACAACTGGCTTTCTACATGCCGAAAAGTAAAACTTGACACAGCTCAATCACCATGCCCTAAGCTAAAGTCAAAATGAATTGAATATCTAAACATTAAAACAAAAACACTGAATCTCCAGGAAGAGAAAGTAAGAGGAACTCCTGAAGACATATGGGTAGACAAAGAGTTCATGAACAATCATGTATTCGCATGGGAAACACTTGAAAGAATCCACAATTGGAATCAACTCTTCTTGAGGAGTTTCTGCAAGTCAACAAAGTGAAAAGACAATGCACAAATTTTGAAAAAAATTCTAATAAGCAATCAAACAAAACTCTTCTCTCTAGAATATATAAAGAACTAAGATATATTAGGGCCCTCAAAATTAAAGACCCAATCCAGAAATGGGCATCTGAAATGCATAGACACTTCTCAGAGGACGAAATTAAAGAAGCGAATAAATATATGCAAAAATGCTCCACATTGATAGCCCTCCGTGAAATGCAAATTAAAATGACACTGAGATACCATCTTTCTCCAGAAAAAATGGCTATCATAAGGAAATCAACCAACAACAAATGTTGGAGACGATGTGGGGTAAAGGGAACCCTTCTCCGCTGCTGCTGGGAATGTAGACTGGTGTAACCATTGTGGAGATCAGTGTGGAGACTCCTCAAAAGAGTAGGACTGGAAATTCCATTCAAGCCAGCTATCCCCCTACTGGGAATTTTCCCAGAAGAACTGAAAACATCATATCATAGTGATATATGTGTACCGATGTTTATAGCAGCACAATTTGTGATAGCCAGATCTTGGAAACAACTCAGATGCCTGTCACATGAGGAATGGTTGAAAAAGATGTGGTATTTCTATACAATGGAATATTACTCAGTTATAAAGAATGGTAAACTTGAAGCATTTATATTGAAGTGGATGCCACTTGAACATATACTCATAAGTGAAATAAACCAGACACACATGTGCAAATATCGTATAGTCTCCCTAGTTTAAGAAGTCAAAAGAAGAAATACAAATAGAAATGTACAACAGCTAAAAAGAATTTAGTCAGATTGTTAGGGCAAACTGAACGGTATACGCTGTAGGGTACTAATCAGCTTTTCTTCTGGTTGGTTAACAACCTAAATTCACAGAGCAAAGACTGGAGAAATAGAAGGGCCACAAGATCAGCCAACATTTTTGCTCTATCCTTTCAAGGTCAGTGAAGACTCAGGACATAAGAGAACCTGTACTGTAACATCATGGAACTCAGTTGTGCCCCAAATTTTCTGATCAAGCAGATTATGGAGCCACGGAAGAAGGTGATGATGATCTATGGTGTGCCTGGGGAGAGTCACATGGAGAGAAAACTTTCTCTCAGGTTCTCACAGACAGCAAACTGGTCAAGCAATGGCCATGACTCATCCACATGGCTGACACAGACTAAGAATCTACAGAGTGAGGTACAGGATTACAAGATAATCCCTGAGGGGACTTAACTGACCTCATCAGATGCAAAAGCTACATTTTTTGTTATAGGTCTTGCTTTACCTTGGTCTTAACAATTCAGCAGAAAAGTATAAAAATGAGGCATGTGAAGTGGGGCCATAATAATAAGTTGAGCTGTAAATGGCTATAGTCAACAACTTCTTCAAACAACTCACTGTTATTGTGGAATGCTGGCCTGTGTTGGATTGTGTTGCCAAGTTCAAGCACCTATAATGGTTTAATGACAGTGGATTGCCTGTCTTTGACAGGTCTAGACAAAAAAAAATGGGGCTACAAAGGAAGAACCATGATGTGATTGTATAAACATTACAGTTAGGATAAATATACAGCACTTCTGCATAATTCTGTGAGAAGCAAGATTAGCACTAATATCAAGTTGGACAAGACATTATGTCAGCTTCTAGTACTATGGACAACCACTAGGAAGATAGCAAGGTAGAAAGTATTAACTATTGATACTGTGCTATAATTCAGCTTTAAAAAATAAGTTAAGTGCACAGCTACATTCTCTTAATTCATTGATTAGAGACATCTGCTCTAATAGTGTCTGTAATTGGAGTATCATGTACGCACCTTGTACGACAACAAACCATTATGAAAACAATTTGCAATGTATTAAATATTGAATCTGTCTTGTTAATTTGATTTGAAATTATCTCATTGCTATTGTTTCTTCAATAAAAAAAATAAAAAAATAAACAATGGAATAGATAAAACAAATAAGTAAAAAATAACAATTAATAAATAAATAAACATAAAAATGCACATCATTACTTACCTTAGAATATTTCCTAACATTGATGAATTTCGTATTTGTTTCTGAACTGTAATAACTGCATTCTTCATTTTTCAAAAGGTGATAAAATTAATGATAGTCTCAGCCATAGTGTAGCCACAAGTTTGCTAGAAAGGTTCCAACTGGTACTTAAATTATGATACATAACATCAACTATTTTATTTAAATTATATAATTCACTGCTTAAAAGTAATCATCCAACCAATGGACACAGAAAAATATAAGACAGTGCAATAATCCTTGGAAAGGAGAAAACAGTCACAAGTCAATTTTGTGCCAGTTATATGGTTTATGCATAGTATGTATAAGTATATGTATATTATATGTATATTATAAGTATGTGTATGTATGTATTATGGCACATGGTTTAGATCTCAGATGTCTACCAAAAGCTCATGTTGAAAGGCTTGCTCCCCACCTGATGGTGCTACTAAGAATTGGTAGAAGCCTTAGAAGTTGGGAGCCCATTAGAGGAAGCCAGGTCATCAGATCATCTGGGATCCCAGTCCTCCCCTCACTTAATCACCCTCCATAATATTATGCTGTACTACAGTCTCAGTGCAATGCAGCCCAATAACCATGTGCTAAATCCTCTGAAATCGTGAACCAAAAATGAATCCTTCATCCTTTTTAAGTTGATTTTCTCAAGTGTCTTGTCACAGTGATGCAAAGTTAATGCAGTCTCTGTAATGTTCTATGCATACCATATAATAAGTACAAACACACTGTGTGTGTGGTCTATTTTTCATTGTCTTTGAGGGACAGACCCTCACACAGTGGAAAGACACTGGTTGCTTGACATTTTAAATGGTTATGGTGCTGCACAGGCAAGATATTTTACAGACATTAGTTTTGTCATTATTAATCATTTATTCATTTATTTATTTGGTACAACATCTTACTACGCAGCTCGGACTCATAGTGATCCTCCTGTCTCAACCTCCCTAATGCTGGGATTTCAAGCGTGTGCCAGCACATCTGGTTTTGATGGCCAGCTCATCGCACTTAGCGATCCAGGCCTGGCACAACAATCAAAACCGGGGATCAAACCCGAGTTCTTGTGCTTAGGATTCAGGCAGCTGCTTAGATCACCGAACTATGTCCTCAGCCCTGGTTTTGTCCTTATTTAGCATTCAGATCTAGCAATATATTACCTAACAAGATTTTCCACAGGTTTGGTTTTCAGCTTTTTGGCATTCTGTTAGAATTGTATTATCATTAGTGTAGGGATTATTGTAATGCTAACACAACATATGAATTGTCTTCTCTATTATATTATTACCGTACTTTTTCCAGCTTTACTGAGATACATGCACATTACATTACATTAAGTTCACCCATTTAAATTGTACAATTCAATGGTTTTTAGTGTAGAGTGCTGCAGCCAATGTCATAATCAATTCCACAACATTTTCATTATTCCCAAATAAAATTCCCTACCTACTAGTTGTCACCCTTCCCATCCCCCAACCCCTCCAGCTCTACTGAACCAATAATCTGGGATCTTCCTGTTTGGGACCTTCCTATCAGTGGAATCATGTGTTATGTATGCTTGAGCAACTGGTTGCTTTCACTTAGCATGAAGCTTTCAAAGTCCATTCATGTTCTTTCAGTACTTTGTTTTTATGTATGAATATTTCACACTGAGCCTGTTCCACTTGTTTGTTCATTCAGCATAGAGAGAATTTCAGATTGCTTCCATTTTTTGGTTATGATTAATTCTGCAAAGAACATTCATGTACGAGTGTTTGTGTGGATTTACATTTTTAACTCTTGAATGTATAATTCTTGGGTATAGGAAAGAGAATTTCTAGGTCACATGATTAACTATATTTAACAACTGTCAAGCTATATTGCAAACTGGTTACGCCATTTTACAACCCCTCCAAAACATGAGTCTGACAAAATATACAGTGAATATTTAAATTCAAAAAATGTTACAGTGAAAGACACATTACTTCTAGTTCCCCTCAAAATACTGTCCCACACTTCAAATGCTCTTGTCTCAACATCACGCTTGCCACTTCCGGAAGGAATTCTGGAAGCATGACTAGGAGGAAGGACTAAAATCCCAGCCAATGCTGCTGCAGTACATGATACAACAGAAAGGGTGGCCCCTAAATATGATTTCAGCACATCTCCATCTATGTTTTTCACAAGGTCTCCTGCCTTCACCTGTGTTGTTCACCAGGTCTCCTGTCCTCACCCAAGTTGTTCGCCAGGTCTCGTGTCCTCATCTATGTTGTTCCCCAAGTCTCCTGTCTTCACTTATGCTGTTCACCAGGTCTCCTATCTTCATCTATGTTGTTCCCCAGATCTTGTATCCTCATCTATTTTTTCCTCATCCCCAGGTCTCGTATCTTCATCTATTTTGTTCCCCAGGTCTCATACCTTGATCTATGTCATTCACCAAGTCTAGCACTGTGCACCTTCCGGCTCATCCTCAAAGTCAAAATGGCCATGAAAGTAACAGTTTTAATTCACTCAGAACATTGAGGCTCCCATGAAAAGACAAAAAAGAACTATAGAGAGTCCTTCCTGGTCTTCATCTCTGTCCTGGAAGATTATATTTGTAATCTCAGGGATAAGTTATTGGAATCTGTCAAGTTAATTTCAATCTACCTCTTCCAGTGCAATCTACAATGAGAATAAAGACACTAAAGAATACTTGTAGTTTTGGGAAGCCAAGGGGACCTAGGTCCAGCCATAGTGGTGGTTAACCAAAACAACAGCCTTGACCCAGAGCTGAACATGGATTTTATTCAATCATGAAGGCAGAGTAGCTTGAGGATGAGTGACTGAGAATGGCAGGAAATAGGTGAGCCTGTGAGCTGGACAAGGTAGGAGGCCTGTATTTACCTCTGCAATCTGCATTATACAGTTGAGATAGTATCTAACATTTTGCGGTCAGTGCTTCAGCTCTGATGGGAATCTCTCAAGTCCCAAGAAGTCATAGCCTCTATCTTGAAGCTCAATCCCAGCAGATAGCATGGAGCACTGGTTCTCCATCCTGTCTCAGCCCAGCTCACACAAGGGCACAATGATTGGGAGTCCAGGGAAACACACTTGCTGTCTTCAAAGACTACCACTGCACTTTGGCTGGACTGATACGCATTGCTTAAAGCCAACTGAAGAATAAGGAAAAGTCCTAGCCAGCTCTGTACATTCCAATACATGGAAATAGGGTCAGGCTCAGCCAAAAAGGAGATAATTGCTCTTCTTTCAAAGACAATCACCCAGGTGGTCCTCCATAAGAACTTCCAAAATTGAAGGAACTGTGAAGAGTGATGGAAGTAGGTATGTTCAAAGGAACAGAGACCATTTTCAGGGAGGATTAAAAGAAATGTGTGTTTTACTATAATACTTAGAAAAAAACTTAGAATATTCACCACATTTTCTACCATACCACATGAGATTTCCAGTTTCTCCTTATGTACACTAAAACTTACTATTCTTTTATTGTAGATTTTCTGTGTATAAAATAATGTCTCATTGTTATTTCAGCTTTATTTGATTTAATTTCCCTGATGATAATGTTGAGCCTCTTGTGCTTATTAGCCATTTGTTCTTCAGAGGAATACTGATTCCAATCCTTTGCTTCTTTCTGAATTTGGCTTCTGCCTTTTCATGATTGAGCTGCAAGATATTGTTTTATATTCTGAATTCAAGTTGCTCATAAAAGAGGGACTTGATATTCTCCCATCTTTGGGTCATTGTTCAAATTTGTGTGTGTGTGAGTGTGTGTGTGTGTGTTCATTTTGGTTTGTTGACAGTGTCTCACTAGAAAGCCCAAGCTGGCCTCAAACTCATGGCCATCTTTCTGCCTCAACTTCCAAGTGCTGGCATTACAGGCAAGTGTCATCATACCTGGCTGATCTTTCATATTCTTGATACTATCATTGGATATACAAAATTTTTAAATTTTGATGAATTCCAAACCATCTTTTTTTTTAATGAACCTAAAACCTATCACCTGTACCTTAGATGCTGTATCTTAGAGACCTACCCCAATATTCCCAATATTAACTGCTCAGGCCTATGATTCATTTTTTGAGCTAATTATGCATGGTGTATGGAGATGTAAAATTATTTTTGCATGTGGACATCTAGTTGTCCCAGCAGCATCTCTTTAAAAGACTAATATTAAAAAAAAACCCAAATAAATAAATAAATAAAAGACTAATATTTCCATCACCGAATTACCCTGACAGCCTTATGAAAAATCAAATTATCATAAAAGCAAGGGCTTATCTTTGGATTTTCAATTCCCTTTTATTGATCTAGTCTTTTACTAGTACCACCAGTCTTGATAAAGCAGCTTCATGATAAGTTTTAAAATCTGGAAGAATGTGTCCTCTAACTCTGTTCTTTTTTAAAGATTGTTTTACCCATTGTGAATATTTCATACACATTTTAGCATTAGCTTCTAGGGAGAGAAATATAACTGGAATTTTGAAAAGACTGTCTAGCAATCATTTGTATCAATCACTTGAAATTGTATGTCTGTATCAACTATATTTCCTGAGCTTTTCAATCCATAAATATGGGATGCTTTTCATTTATTTAATTTTTGTGTGTTTGTCATTTTGTTTTGTGACATGTCTTGATACATATCCCTGGCTTGCCTTGGACTCATGAGTCTCCTGCCTCGGGCTCCAGGATCCTGGGATTGCAAACCATGCCCAGCCTGTTTATTCTTTAACTATCTTTTTATGGCTTTTTGTTTGTTTGTCTTAAGTGTACATATTTTGCACTTTTTTGTTAACTTTATCCCTAGATAGCTTATTCTTTTGTTGCTATTATAATAACATTGTGTTCCTAATCTTATTTTCAAACTGCTCACTGATGGCATACAGAAATTAAATTGATTTTTTGTATATTGATCTTGTATCTTACCACCATTGTTGAGGTACTTTATTAGTTCTAATAGATTTTTAGTGAATTTGCCAATATGCTATAAGTAAACTTTTAAATTGCGTTGTCCCCTAAACCTCAGACTATGCCATCATTATGCATTAACACTAAGAAATTAGATCCTGTCTGCTCTTAGTTCTCTTCTAGTCCTTTCAGTTTAGTCCCCAGGATGAAGCCACTATTCATAAGAAAACAGAGAACAGAAAATAAACAAGAAAAATTATTTTTTCCTTAAGTCCTTCCTACTTCTAGTGGTTAGCAAATTATTCAGAGTAGTAAAATGAAACACACGCTAAGCTACTAAAACTCTTCTGCCAGGCATTACCTTGCTAAAATGAAGCCGAGCAAAACGTAACCAAAATTGGATTTTGACATTTCATATTTTGTTGAATACTGTCAGGGCACTGGCAATGACTGTCTCTTACATACGAATTAGCAGCCCACCATCTGTCAAATGTTAGGATAATCACAGGCTTTAGTGCACAATATGGTTATTAGAATATGACCTGACAAAAAGGAAAAAAACACAACCTAATTTGGACTATAGAATCTATGATCTCACTCGCAAATGACACTTTGACAAGCTATTATTCTGCATTTGGCTTCTGCAGTGAAAGCATTTTTATGAAGATGCAGTTCTGTTAGTTATATAGTCAATAGCCTGTGGAAGACTGCTTTAAGCTATAAAATCTGCTTGGTCATATAATATTGTAAAACTAACTCTTAGACAAATATTTACATCACGAGGAAGTGAGAGTGTAATGATTGAGCCTTCCCGTTTCCAAGCAAAGCACCAATCATTAAACAAAAATGTCTGTGTGATACGGCTGCCAGCAAATCCACAGGATTCTTCAGGGCATATGCAAAAAGATGGCTGCAGGAACTTATTAAAATTGTTCACGTGGACATATATCAAAGTCAAAGACTGGACAGCTTTGAGAAGCGTAATATATGGAGCACGTTGGCATGGACACTACTCCATCCCTAGTAGTGACATCTGCTAGTGCGCACCATTGATATCGCCTACTTTTATTTATTCTGTGCCTCACAGGTGCTATCTTCATATACATTCCTCTGTAGCTCTTTTTTGTTTTCATGCAGAAGGGGGAAAATCCCTTACTGACAGCTGTCTCTAATAAAGATGATTCCAACAAAATTCTTCCAGTTACAGAGAGAACATATAGTACCAAGTTTGTTGCCATTTTCTGCCTCTTCAAATGCTATAAAAAAAAGTATGGTCTTCCTAGACGTTAAAGATCCATTCATTGTGTCTAAAACATGTACTTAGGAAAGAAACACATTAACTAAGTCTCAAGACAAAATACTCAGTTCAGGTGACAAAACAAAACAGATTTCTTACTATTAGCAATTACATTACCTACGGAGCTTAAGTGAGATAGTAACTATATAACACAATAAGCAACCCACACTGCAAAGTATATTGCTTTGTCTTAGACTATATATATTTTCCATTATATTTACATTTGTTTACCTTTCATGGTAGGAAAAATGGTGTATTTTTCTGTCTTGTTCGCTCAATACAAGGCAAGCCTGAGTGTTATAGTTTTTTCTGCAAAGGATCTTGGGATCTAATTTTAGTATGCTGTACTATAAAATTTAAGAACAGTATATGATGAATTGTCAGCTGTACAATACCCCAATATTTTCCAATATTAAAGCATGTATAGATACTCCCTGGTGGTATGAAAAATATTTAATCAAGATTTGTGGAAGCCTGGCATGAATCAGGACCTGAGTGTGCAGTTCCCAGAACTACACACACACACACACACACACACACACACACACACACACACAGTTACTTTCAAATGCATGAAAGTACCAAAAACACTATTTACATCCATGGGTTTAGAGTGATTCCTCCACAGCGCACCAATCCTGTGCACAAACACATTATGAGATCAAGAATCAGGGAAAAAAAAAAAGAAAGAAAACAGCATGAAGGATGCAAATGTATCATTCATTTCCAATAAAGCCAGTTGTTTCTTTTACTATGGAAATTTTTTTTTTCTTGGGCAGAACCGGGGATTGAACTCAAGCCCTTACACTTGCCAGGGAAGCACTTATTCCACTGAGCCATCTCCCAGGCCCCTACTATGGGAAAATTTTATAAATAAATCTCAAGTTCCTGCTAACTATTTGTCTTCAGCACTTGGTAGATAACTTTTAAATGAGAGACTTACAGAAATGTAACTTCCTAAATAAACAGAAACACTTCCTCTGAATATCCTTCATCCTCAGAAAGAATTGCTATTGGATTCAGGAGCCTCCCTCAATACAAAGATTCAGTATGCCAAAGAGACAGAGAAAAAGAGATGGGCTGGGTTGGTGGTGCATTTATCTAGACAAAAGACTGGAAAAAACTTTAATCAAATGGCTTATGTAGCAAGACCATGAATGATTTATTTCTTTTCAATCTTGACTTTATAAACAAACACACATCATCTGTTAATGAAAAAAGGTTATGTATATTTTTTCTCTTCTATGGTATAAAGAGATAATTTACATATAGCAAAATATATTAATCATAAGTATATGGAGCTCTACGGCATCTTCATATGTATAAACTCAAGGATCTTCCAAAACCAAAGTACACCTAACTGTTTTTGTACAACTCCTTCATCATTCTTTTTTTTTAATTTTACTTTATTAATTAATTTTTTTTTTTTTGGTCTTTTTGAGACAGGGTGCCACTATATATTTTAGACTGGCTTCCAATTCAATTTGCAGCCCAGGCTCGCCTTCACCTTAAGACAGTCCTCTTATATTAGCCTCTTGAATTTTGTTTGCTTGTTTCTAGGGTATTTTTTGGGGGGAGATGGTACCAGGATTCAAACCCATGAATTCACACTTGCCAGGCAGGCACTGTAACTCTGAGCTACATCTCCAGCCTTCATCCTTTCTTCTGTGCTACTATTCTTCTGGTGTCACTGGTTTATTTTGCTAGCTTCTGAATTTCATATAAATGGAATCGTACAGTGTGTACTCTGTTTATGGCTTCTTGTATCAACATGTTTTTGAGATTCATCTCCAAAATATATATCATTATTTCTTTTTATTCCGAAGGAGTATCTCATCGTGCACCTCTATCACAACTGCTTATAAGGATGTCCACTGATGGACATTTGTATTTTCTCTGGGCTTTGCCTATTTTCAACAAACCTGATGAAGATTCTTTGTTTTTTCCTTTTTGTATGTTGTGCAAGGTCTCACTAGGCAGCTCAGACTTGTAGTAAGCCTCTTGCTTTCAGCCTCCCTAGCACTGGAGTTACAGGTGTGTGCCACCGCGGCCAGACTCGGCAGGCAGCTCAGCATCCCTGGAGGCAGGGCTAGTACAGCGCATGGCGCCAGAGATCAAACTCTGGCCCCTGTGCTTGCTGCCTGAGCAGGCACTTAGCCCCGTGAGCTGTTTCACTGGCCTTGCCATGAAGATTCTTGTACATGTCTTCTTGATGGGAATATTCAGTAATTTCTCTTAGATTAATATTTAAAAGGGGAATATCTGACATATAATTTTTAATTTTAAAAAAAGTACCAGCATTTCTTTTATGGGGACTGTAGGGAAAGCTAAAAGGAAATACCTAATAATTCATATCTGAATGATTTCAAGCTGAAGCCAAGATAAACATCAATGCATAAATTTGGAACATGTTATGTTCCCAAATGAAGAATTCAGATGAAGACAAAGGAATTATAAACTCTAGTGGCAACTTCTGAATCTTCCCTGCTTCTCAAGAAAAATTATTAACATAGAGTTAGTCATAAGAACATTACTCAACCCTTTAACATGAAGGATTTAGCTTTAGCCAAAAATTTCATGTCGTTAAAAAATACAGTGTAAAAATAAAACTAATTCATAAATTGAAGAGGAAATCTATAAAACTAGGAACCAAATATTTCAGGGCTGAAAAGTCATTTCCAATGAGGAAAAGGTTTCCAGAAACGTTGAATTGGGATCAGTGAATGGCAGAAGAGTAGACAGCATTTCCCTGGCATCTACATTCTGTCAGAGGAAGGAAGGTCTCTGCTGTACTGATCATGGGATGTGCTGTTCTGCTATTGTTTGTTTTGCTCTTTTTTTTGCTGTGTATTTTTTACACTAAGGACTGAACCTAGAACCTTCTCTCTGAGCTACATCTCCAGCCCCTTTTTTATTTTGTATTTGTGAGATGGGATCTTGCTAACTCACTCAGTTGAACACGTGTGCTCAAACGTGCAGCCCTGCGCTTCACCCTCCAAGAATACTGGGACAGCAGTGCACATCAGCTTATCCAGCTACGGATTCTGCTTTTGTTGGGCAAGATATTTTGCTAAAGATCACATATACAGTTAGTAGAAATAATTTATAGAGAGTAAAACATTTCTGAAGCTAAGATAAGGTACTAAAAAGGAATATAGTATCTCATTTTAAAAATATTCACATGCCAGGCCAGGCATGAGAGTGGGACTGCCCAGGACCCACTAGATCCTCATTCGACCTAGGCCTAGTGTGTGAGTGAGACCACCCAGAGCCTGCGGGGTCATCATTTGACCCAGGCCCAGCATACAAGTGAGACTGCCTGCGGCCTTCTGGATCCTCATTCCACCCAGAATACAGGCCCACGTGTGAGGAGAACTTCCTTCGTCAAACAAGCCCAGTGTGGAACCCTGGGGCAGAATTACCTGCAGAGAGGCTAGAGGCAATAACCACCCAGTTGATCCAGGAGTTGAATATCTTGTCAGAGTGCCACAGAAGGTTCCACTCCAAGGGCTGCAGCAGGAAGAAGTCGAGCACAGCAGCCAGACCCAAGCCACACCCACCTAGATGAGTATGGACTTGGTAGATCCAGACATGGTGCTAAGATACTAACTCTATGTAAGCTCTGTACCAAAGTTCAGAAGACAGTGCTATATAAAATGACAAAGAGAAGGAGCAAAATGCATTCTCAGGCCCCAAGCCCACCCAGAACAAATGCAGGAGACAGTAACATAGAAGAAATTGGAAATCACACACCAGAAATCTCTGAAATAATAGTGTTAGAAGTAAAGAAATAACTGCAAAAAGGTATAGAGGAACTCAGATCAGAAATAATGTCTGAAGTAACAAAAGAAATGATAACTATAATGAAAGAAGTACTAAGTGCTTCTAAAGAAGACACTGATAAAAAAAATAAAGGAGAATAGAAAAATGATGTAATCCCTGATTGACCAATATAGGAAAGAAATAGAATGCATAAATCAGATTCAAAGTGCTAGACAGGAAATTAAAATCTTGGTCATAAGCTGTCAAAACCATTTGAATGAAAGTGAAAATGGACTTTCAGACCTTAAAGACACCATTGCAGCTAATGAACAGATAAGAAAAGATCTCTTAAAAAAACTAGGATTCAGGAAAAAATAATTCAACATCTGCAAGATGATGCAAAGATGAATGACATAAGACTAATAGGCATTGATGAGAAAGGAGTCAATTCCCAAATATAGGGAAACAATCTGACATTCAGGTAACTGAAGCATATGTAACTCCAAATAACATCAGCCCAATTAAAACCACACCCAGATATATTATAATCAAATTCAGCACAAGAACAGCGTACTAAAAGCTGCTAAACAAAAGAAACACATCACATTTAAAGGAAAACCCATGAGAATAACTGCAGATTTTTCTTCACAAACCATCAAGTCAAGAAGAGCATGGAGCAAAGTACTTCAAGTCTTGCAAGAAAACGAATTCCAACTCAGAGTGATATACCCTGCAAAAATCTCTTTCAAGTAGAATGGAGAAGTAAAATACTTCCATGACAAAGAACAACTAAAGAATTTCATGATGACAAAGCCAAGTCTACACAGACTACTAAAAGATATTGTGGAGAGGGATCAAAATGACCACAGCTCCATGAATGAGAATGGAAAGAACCCACCAAATAGGGCAAACAGTTATACACAGGAGAATAAGATGTACACAAAAGTATTCTTTCAGTTATTCTTTTGTGTACAGCAGCAAACTATTTCCATCAGCATACTGTACATATGGACTTCTCCTGCACCCTATGGGTCATGATTCTATCCAGGTCTACATTGTGGCTATCAAGGAAACAGCACTAGCTCAGTCGCACGAGAGACACCCGGCCATGTCCACGACATATAGAACTTTGTGCGATACCCTATACCCAGACTGTTAGAAGTGCGCGTCATATATTTGCTATTCCGGTATTTATCTTATGTTTTATTCTTAGTAATTCTTTACTATCATGAAAATTTTGTATTTAATCATTTTGAAATATAATTTTTGTTTTATGATTTATACTGATCTTTGACTTACAATCTACTTAAAGGACATGGCATAATATTTTCTTCTAGGGTTAGAAACTTTAAAATATTTATTTCCATTTTCCATTGATTTTATATTACTTCTTCCTTGTCTCTTAGACACACACACACACACACACACATACACACACACACACATGAAAAAGTATGTATGTAACCTGACATGATTGATACTGTTTTGTAGAAATCTTCTTGATCTTTTAAATGGGTTTGTCCAACATATTTTACATAGTCCTTTATAACTATCATTTTGAGAGCGTTTTATTCTTTATCCAGGGCCATACAGCTACTTCTCTTGCCTTCTGGATTATAGATTTTGTTGTTTCCTATGTGCTACATGTGGAGTTATTACAATATTTTGAGTTTGTATAACTGGAAAATAATTTACTTTTAGTTTTCAAAGGTGTATTTGCTAAGTATAAAATTCAATGAGGACAGATTTATTTTTCTTTCAGTCCTTCAAATTAATTACTCTAGTTTCCTACACATTTGGTCTTTTCTTTTTCTTTCTAATGTGGAATAAGATGCTATTTAATTTTGTTCTTCCATAGCTAATTCTTTTATGTATATGCTTTAATGGTTTTTTTTTCCTTTACAATAAGTTTTGGACAATT
The DNA here is from genome assembly GCA_004027165.1 of Ctenomys sociabilis. Classification (NCBI taxonomy): domain Eukaryota; kingdom Metazoa; phylum Chordata; class Mammalia; order Rodentia; family Ctenomyidae; genus Ctenomys; species Ctenomys sociabilis. Next base: position 97,360 of record PVKA01000966.1, read on the forward strand.
TCATTTTGTGTACCTTGGTATGATTTTATTCAAATTTCTTTCGCAAAAGATTCATTTTTTTGGAAATGGGGTGCTTTAATTTCAGCTGAATTCGGAAATATTAAATCTTTAAATATTTATTGCCTACCCTTTTCTACTTTGAGAATTCTAATTATATGAATATAAGACAGTTGCTTTTGAAAAAAAAAAATTCACATGTTTATTGACAAATTTGTTTTACTATATTGATAGACTTTTAAAACACAGCTCTGTTCCAAAACTTATCTTATTAAAAACATGAAAAGATGCAGGGAAAACTAGTACAAACTAGCTAAATCTTGAAAAAAAATTAATTTGTTTTGGATATCCTACATGTCACTTCTAATCCTTTCCAATCTTCTGGAAATTACCAAGTAGCTATAAATAGAACTGAGACATTGCCTCTGTCCTTTTGTTTACTAAATAAATAATTTAAAGAGAAAAAACAAAACAGTTTCCAAACAGGTTAGTAGGAGAGTTACAACAATATGTTGCATATTGTTGTCTTTGTAGTAGGTATTCAATGTAGAAAACAAAGGCAGGATATCTTAGTCAAACACTATTAGCACAAACATTTCTTTTCAATGAACTAAGAGAAAAGAGCAAGGTAACCATCTTATCTTTTTTTAATTTATTTTTTGTGGCCAGCTCAGCCTGCCCTGGGAGTGGGCCTGGCATGGCATATAGTGCTGGGGATCCAACCACGGTTCCTGCCCTTGCCTAAGCTTACCTAACCAAGCACTTTAGACTGCTCGGCTATCTCTCCAATTTATCTTAACTATCTTGTGTATGAATATATTTTACCTTTCTTCCTTTCCCCTTCCCCCCATCATATTTTGTCTTTTCTTTTGAATAGTTTCTTCCCAATTCACAATATCTACTGTATATTTTATTAATTTACTCATTCAATTGCTCACATTAGTGAGACAATATGATGTTTACATATGCAGGTCGGATTTGTTTCACTTATGAGTATGGCCTCAAGTTGCATCCATTTATCTATAAAAGTTTCCAGTTTATCCTTATTTATGGCCGAGAATTACTACATTATGTCAAAACACGCATCTTTTTTTATTCATTCCTTGGTTGATAGGTAGTTGGGCTGCTTCCAAGATTTAGCTATTACCCACTGTACTACTTTAAACATGGGTGCACACATATTTCTATGATATGTTGTTTTTAATTCTTCTGGGAAGATACCCAGAAGGTGAGTAGCTGGCTGGCTGGGTCAAATAAGACCCCTAATCCTAATATTTTGAGGAATCTTCATGCTGATAGTGGCTGTACTAGTCCATATTCCCAACAAAAATGGAGAAGGGTTCCTTTTTCCCCATAGCCCCTGCAGTAGTTGTTATTAGCTGATCTTTTGATGATAGCCACTATTTCTGGGATGAGATACAACTTCAGCATTGTTTTAGCTTGCATCCTCCAGTGGCCAATGATGTTGAACACTGTTCCATATATTTCTTAATCTGAGAAGTACGTATTCATATCAGGTGCCCATTTCTGAATTGGGTCTTTGAATTTGGGAGCCTGATTTTTTTTTTAATTCTTTATGTTCTAGATAGACATGTTATGTTTGAGGAACAACTGGCTATGATTTTTTTCCCATGCCATGGGTTGTGTTTTCACTGTGTTATGATTTATTTTGTTAAGCAAAAGCTTTTTAATAAGGTGAGACTCCATTTGTTGACTCTTTGTAATATTTCCCTTGCAGTCTAAATTTTGTCATAAAGTCTCTACAACTATGTCTTCAAGATTTATAACAATTTTCTCTTCTGGTAAATTTAGTGTTTCTATTTTAATACTTAGATCTTTGATCCATTTTGAATTTAGTTTAGTGTTAGTGATAGATATGGGTCTGATTTTAGTCTTGGGCAGGTGGAAAGCCAGTTTTTCTAGCACCGTTTGTTTTTTAAAGAGGCTGTCTTTCTTCCAATGAACATGTTTGGCTCCTTGGCATAGTAAGACCCACTCTTCTAATAATACCAATAATGATGATCATAATAATAATAATATTAATAGTCTTGTGTTAACATATCCTTCACAAAATAAGTATCAACAAAATAAAAATTACGTACAATATCTAACATTGTCCCATGAAAATTATGAAGTATCTCTTAAAGCTATGTGAAGCATCAAAGAAAGGCAGCTCAGTGTGTTTGGAGTTGCATGTATATCTTTTGTTCTGTTCCACTGATCCTCAGGCCTGTTTTCTTTTTTCCCCAATACCATGCTGATTTCATCATAGTAGCTTTGCAGTATAATTTTAGGTCTGGGATTGTGATGCCCTCTGACTTGTCTTTGTTCCCCAGGATTGCTTTTGCTATTGTAGGTCTCTTCTTGTTCCAAACAAATTTTACGATTGTTTTCTCTAGATCTGTGAGGTATGCTGATAATTTTATGGAGACTGCATTAAATCTGTATAGTTTAGGAAATATGACCATTTTTACTATGTTGGTTCTTTATAAATGCTTTTTAAAAGTTCTCCATATGTTTGGCATTGCCCCAGGTCAAGAGATATAATGGTAGCTGAGTCAGACTTCTCTTGACTGAAAGAACTTTCAATCTGTAACAGAAGAGAGCCAAAAAAGGACATTTTGGGAAATGGTGAGTGGCTGTCTCATTAATGAGGAATGTAGCTAGTATTTTCTGAGGGACACCAGGCACACTAATTGTTCTGCACTATGCAGGACAGCCCTTCCACATGAAAAATGACCCTGTGTCTCTCATGACTTTAAAATGCCCCAGGAGACTTCATGAAAAAATATTATGAGTATGTTGTATATAACAGCCCAAAGTAGTCTTGCACTTTTGCAATTTGCACTGAATTTTTCAGGAATGCAACTAGTGTGCAAACTTACAGAGAGCAGTCAAAGCCAGAGACTAATCTCATAGTGAGGGATAGGGTAAGGCTAGCATGAAAAACAAAGAGTGTCTGAGGCAAGCCACATGAACAAGCTGCTCCTGCCCCAGAACAGAAGGTTCTGCAAGGCTACCTTGTGAACAGATTGCCAGGCAAAGGGATGTCATGTGACATCAACCTGCCAAATGTATAAACACACGGTGTTAGGCAGTTCCTTTCCTCCCCTCCAGACAGAGGGCCCTACCTGACCTCAGCTTTCTGTATTATTTTATCTTTTTTTCTTCATCTTCCCATCCTCTACCCCTCAATCCCAGGAACTTCAAGAGCTGTGTTCCATATGGCATAAACTAAAGAAATAATGTACTTTGCTTTATTCAACATTTTACACATTGTGTTCCATTTCAGAAAACTCTCACCACTGAGAGCAATGGGGCTATCAGTCCTCAGTCTACTGAAGTAGCCCAACTCCGTAAGTCTACATTTCTGTCATATGCAAATGGATAAGAAAGAAACAAGCCTAGCAGGCAATGTTATCAAACTGCTAATAACATATGGTCATGCAGAGATATCATCAAATTGTCTTTGTATGAACATTTTCATTATCATATCATATACTTTCCAAAAAATCTGTAGCATAATGATGAGAAAGTCATATTATTTTTACCTTAAAAGTCAGGACAGATGAGTAAAAGATTTTAAACAAAGCAATAATGTCTGTGTTGTATTTTATAAGATCAGGATGACATCATCAAGGTAGGAGGCAGATTGCAGATAAATAAAGTGACTTTAGGAAGACCTATTAGCTATCTATTCCAGCTGTCAAAGCAAGAGGAAGTAGCTGCCTAAGACAGAAAGCAGGTGAGTTGTTGAGAAGAGCATTTTATTTGGGAGACAGCATACCCACTAAAATCTAAGATACCCATTAATTGAAAAACAATTGGCTTAATGAAGGCTTTTCCAACATACACAAAAATATGACCCTACCTGAGCCTATAATTATATTATTTCAAAAACTTTTAATATGAAATATCCATTTTTTAGGATGGAGAAAATATAATTTTTAGACATATAAAATAGTATGTAGAGGTTAACCAAACTGAAAATGCAGCCCTATAGTTTCTGTGCAAGGACATAAACAAAAATGCCACCACCTTAGACTCTAGTCCACTCCAGATGGCCCTTCTCCAACAGACTGGAATTATGAGACATGTCTGCTCAGCCCAAATTCTAAAGAATACCTTGTCAATACTCAAGGACCTCTGTTACCTACACCTTCTCTTCTCCCATTCTTCTCTCTCTTACTAACCCTGCCCAGCAACTCTGCAAGCCCAGCTTTGACATGGCTTAAACTAGCCAATTGGAAAAGACTATGAACCTTCAACCCAGCCAATGCAGGGAAGGTCAGCTGTCTCCTAAGCTTTAGAGTTTAAGACTCTGTTTTCCTATTGGTCTGTCTTCTCATGCTTGCACCCTTCTGCAGAAATAAAATACCTTGTCAAGCATTCTTGATATCTGATGCATTATCGTCTGGCAGACAGAGTCTGAAGCCTCATGGTTAATAAAATGACTGGTACAAGGAAAATCCAGTTAGAGAAAAATGGCCCAAAATATCTACATACCTAATTCTTTTGCTTTTATTTTCTCTTTGATTGATGTAACAATATTGATGACAAAGATGGGGCCCAATATTGAGAAAATAACATTGAAAATACTGTCTCAGGTCAAGATTCACGGAAGAAATGTTAACCCTCTAATATCAGAACCCTAAACTATGAAGCTAAAGTTTGTGTCCAGAAAGCAATGTTCATAGCACTCTAAAAGCTGTGGCTTTGCCAATGCTGCTACCGTGAAAATAATGATTTATGGCCTATGTCCATGGCTTAGGCCCTACAATATGCTTCTAATTTCCAGTAAGAAAGAGCCAGCCTTAAATCACTGTTAGCAAGCTTTGATGTTAAAAATATGTTTAAGTACATACCTGTTAAATTTTATTATTTAGGAGATAATGGGAAAATACATTTTGTAATTTTGTAAATCTATTCTGGTCAAAATGTAACTTCTGAAAACAAATACATTCTTTGCTTCTGTACCTGTCATTAGAAATTTTCAATTACTCCATTCCATACACTCACATAGCTTTCAAGTGCCGCAAATCAATTAAAATTTCTAAAAATCATTTAAAAATTAAATACGGTGAATTTTCAAGAATGAAAAAAAAAAAAAAAAAACACCTCACTGGGCTCCTACATGGCAGATCCTTCTAGCCAGGTAGGCTATTCATGAAAGTCTTTTCTTACTGCGGGTAAAGAAGTCTCCCAGAAGGTGAGAATGTTTATACTAAATGAGCCAAACATATTACCAGGGCAACAACCAACTCTAAGGAGCAGGAAACAGCTGCCAGGGGCAGTACCAGGAGAATCTCAGGATGAAAAATGGCACAGCATAGATGGAAGTGGAAGAACCTTCCAAACTAGAAAGGGAAATGCACCCCCAACGCCAATTTTTAAAAATATATAAAGAAAATCATTTTTGAAGGCAACCTTCGAGAAGCAGGAAAATTGTGCTTTGCTTCTCTCTTCCTTGTGCCTGCTGTAGCCTTCTGGTATTAGTCTTGTGCTGCATTTGCTGCCCCGTAATATTCTCAACACTAACAAGATCAGAGGAAATGATTTATTCCACCCCCCTCTCCTGCTGCTTCTCAACAGCAGTGGGTGTCCTTGGGGACGTGGGATTTCTGAATTGCTTGCGGCCATCTGATATTGCAGTTTTGCAGCCTTCCCTAGAATGAGCCAGAGAAATCAAAATAATTACATTAATGCTGAGAATCAAAGTTTATTGACTCTCCCTTGAGGTGGAAAACCGAAAAGCTGGTTACAAAAGTTGCCAGCTTATTTAATGATACTACTGCCTCCTCCCCATTCTTGTCAAAGCAGCTTTTGAAAGCATTTTCAAATAAAGCCACCTCTCATGTGCTCCGATTCAATAGATTATCTATTCCCTTTTAAATAAAAATGCCTATCATCTCACCTTTCCCATCCAGATCTCCTCAAAGGGAGGACCCTGTAGACCCTCTTTCCCTGCCAAGCCACTGCCAAAGGCAATCCCACCAGGCAGTGTCCCTGTCATCATTTCTGCTCCCTTCAGTAAGGTTCTGCCTCATTAAATATTCTTCTAAGCCAATGAGAGAGTCACGTGGCTCCCCAGGGTGGCAGTGTGCATTTATTATAACGCTCATGGCTGCTAATGCCACCTGCAGCAGCTGGTTTCTTTCACTTTGCAATAATTCTCTGCCACCCCCAAATGAGGTGGACTCGGGCTCGCCCGCTTCCTGGCTGAGCTCACACACGAAAGGGCGTGGCTTGCTGTTTGCTGTGTACCTTCCACAGGGCTTGGCTAAAAGCTTGGTGCATAAATGTATTCAACTAAAATAAATACTATCTTTTTAATTAAACTGAACAAAATGGAACTGAGCTAAGCAAATTCTAGCCCTGTACCAAAATACTTTCCTTTGTTCCTCTTTTTCTTCACTTGGTTTTCTTTCATTAAGAACTTACTCTCCTTAGGACCTTCTCTTGCAAGTGTACATGACTGTTATTTTCCAGCTAGAGCTTGAGAAGCACAGTTCTTGGAAACTTAAATGTAAAAGGCAACTGTAAGAAAATCACATGGATATCATTCTTCAGCTGAATTTTACAAGCTAAAATATACAGGAACTTATGCTAAGCACATTCAACTAATGAAACATCATATGACAACAGATAGAATAAACATACATTCTTTAAAGGAAAGAAGTAAGCTTTCCATATGCTGTAGGGAATATGTCTATATATACGCAGGCTGTCTTGTGCATTTAATTTGTGTGCAGAAATGGGTCAGGTAGACATTTTTCATGACGAATAAAAATAAATAGTGGCAGGATACACTTGGGTGGGAGTTGGTGAGTGTTGCTATCTATATTCTACCACCAAGTAAATTCACTCCTAGGTATATATTAATGTCCAGGAAAAAGTTTGGTGTGCATGTTAAAGTCCATTAACCAAAGGGCACCAGAAATATGCTGGTGGTCATAAGGGACCTGGATTTGCATAGCAAAGGCACCTCTGGAATCTTGGGAGTATCTCATCCAAGGAGAATAGTCAGGCACTTCTCTTAGGGATCGAGTAATTGAAGCTGATTAGAGTTGGCCTGGAAGCAGCAGTCAGTGAGAGAAAGGTGTTAAAAGACGGTCGCTGATGGCTTTATCTATGCCTTATTCTGAGTACAGTTCATGATGCGGCTGTTAGCCGGGCTCTTTCTTACTTTCTCACCCATGTACTAGGAGATGTGTGTGAGAACTTTCACAGTGGCACAATTTATAAAAGAAAAGATGGTAAGAAAAGGAAATGTCATGGCCATTGATGGGAGTAAACACCTACAGTTATGAAAAGAAACAGGGAGTGGACGGGCATGAGGTACACAGGAAGAGATGGGATAAAAAGGGTACATATTTAATTATGAGGTTAATGACACTTTGTTACATTATGAAACAGAGACAGAGAATATACCATGAACAACAGTGTGTTATGAATCTAAGAACTATAATTATTCTCTGTCAGTTATCTGAGATCTTTAAGGCAAAAAAAAATAATAATAACCATTCTTAACTACATTCTCATCTCCACTTAATATTGATAACTACGATGCACTAGGTGCCCGTTGTGTTTATTCAGAAGCTACAATAAACACGACTTTTATTAAATGCAAATGTCACCACAAAGTAGAATCAGCTATTGACTTTGTGCAACCTCCTTTCAACAGAGCCATCAATATGTTGAGCAAGACACAGGATTTATTACTTATGCACATCTTCCATGGGCCTTCCTGAAACAGCTAGTTTCCATAATTGGTAACTAAATAAAATCTCAGACAGTGAGAAGAACAACACAACTGAAAGAAGTTGTAAATTAAAGAGAGACACAGAAGTAAGTGTATAGGGTTCCACTAGCACAGACATTTTGTCTCTTGCTTTAGTGAAAGCAACCCTTGCTGCCTACTCCAGAGAATAAGCTACTACACAGCGTGAATCCAGCTTCATCTCTAACAGAAAGGGCAGAACACCTGACATCTCGCTTTTTCCATAACATTAACTACATTAAAAAAGCCTTGAGAGTCAATCACATTTGGTTCTGAGGCTTGTTGTTTTTGTTCTGTCTTATTCTGTATTTAATAGTCCATCAGATCCAATTGCACTATAGCAATAAGGGTCTACAAGAACAAAGAGACAACTGCTTTTAGCAAATGAGAACCGTCAGATGATCCTACAGAGCCTTCCAACCACGTCAGAGAGGGATGGTCATATTGCCAGATGCCACAAAGCCATGAACAATTAACATCTATTAGAAGACCCCACCCGGAACAAGTTCCTGTCAGCAATTGCAATGAAGTCTGCGTGATTTACAAAAAGTAGACTGGGAAAAGTCCCATGATTGCAAACCAAGGCCCAGGATTGCTGCTATTTTTTTTAACCCAACTACAAATGCCCGGAACTCATTATTACCATTACAGTGGATGCTGAGTGAGCATGTAGGTTCTTCTATATTCAAATATTTAACTTACCTTCGACATTGGTCCAGTCCCAAACTGTGGCTTGGTTAAAAATAATTGTGTAGCCTCTCATGTGCTCTGAGGTAATACTATTTAAGATAAGTAAGATGGATGCTTTCTATTTAGTCTTCATGGAGTTTTTGATCCATTGAGGGATACACAGCAGGGAAGCCTGCCTCCCTGATGAAAACAGACAGACCATTTTGACTTGTATTTGAGGAGATCTACAACAGAAAGCAAAGTATGAGATGGCTCCTTTCTCAGGAGAGACAAAGTCGCAATACAAGTCAGCAGACATGGCAGCAGTACTCGGTCTGTACTTCAACCTCCCTCAGAACCCCAAGAGGCATTTTTGTTTGGAGTACAGAAGAGTTGACAAAGATATGAATGTATTTTTTTCTTATTCAGTGTTCTCACTTCCTCTTTCCCTTTAAAATAAGTTCCTCATAGGAGGATTCTTAGACACACAGAATATTCATAAATGAATTTTCAGGAGATTCTCCAACCCCCTGAAATTTGGGTGCAAAATGTAATGTCTTTGTGCATATGTCCATTTTTGTAAAAATATCCCAAAACTTGAATGTCAACTTAAAATGACCTTGGGAAATGAAAAAAGGAACAAAATAAAGAATACACATGTACCACTATTGCATATTTATTGCCTAAGTCACATACGACACTTTATTAGCTCCCCTGCCTTTGCATTCCTACTATAACAGATGGTAAATATGCTAAAGATTTACCAATAGGATTGGAGAAAATCCCTGCACTCCACAGCACACTGGCCCCAAAATACACATGTCATCACCCGAGGATCAAACACAAGGATCTTTACTTGTTACACTCACCTTGTGTGATTCGCAAGCAGATACTCATAGATTCAAGCGATGAGAAATGTACCATGCTCCACCACCCAGTATGGATCTTGAACACAAACTCATGAAGTACAGGAGCAAAGAAATGCACTTGTTTTATTGTAGGACTTTGGAAGTTCTGACTCAGCTCACTCTGTGAGCCACATGGAAGTCAGAAGGCTTTCTCCCTTTCCCCCAAAACTACTGTTACTTGACAGGTCCTAAGCATGTTAAAATGGTTGTTATTGATGACTGTTATTACCTTTTTTTCTATACAATAAAACATAAAAACACAGTCGAAGAGATGAGTATGTTTTGAAACACTGGAGCAAAGAAAAATAATGGTAGTCATATCCTCTCATTATTTGTGTTGACTGACTACCATGGGGAACAATGAAATGCCTTTTCAAAAGTTACACTGTGGTTTTTAAATTGGGTTAACTCCAGTGAGCACAGCTACGAAACAAGTAGCTATAGAGATGTAAAGGGTAGAATATTTCTCCTTTGCTTTTTATTTTCCCTGTGGTCTTTAATGCTTTTCTCTTTGGAATGGATAAAGTTATAAAGTTGCTGTACATAAAAGTTTTGCTGGAAAGATTGGTAATTGTGTACATTGTTACTGAATTGTCCAGTCTATTCAATCTAAAATGGGCTCTTCTCTTTTGTTAAGCCTAGATTATCTCCTTTGCCAAATGTAATAGAAATGTTTGGGTATAAAAATTGAGAAATTGTTCATAAATATTATGGAAGGCATTTTTAGCTGTTTACTATTTGATGCCTGATTTAGCATACAGTAAACCTGCTTTTGCTCTTTGGGGATTATTTTAATTTTTCTTTTAAATAAATCACCCATAGTTCAAAAATGCTACAGATTTCATAGCACTTTTTCCCCTGATTAGAACAGAAGGAAACAAATTGCTATTTTTAAGAGACAGATTTAATATCTTTTACAACGCTTGGAGAAGTAAAAAATGTCAGCAATGTTGTATTTTGTAGGTAACTTACTTAGCTTGCCATTTCTTTATTTAAAGTCTTTGTGCTGAACTGCCAATAAAATGCATTATTCCACAGGCTACTTTTCCTGCAGAAACAGCACCAGAGACAGCAGGTATGAGAAGGCAGATGTGTTTATAATAATTCCATAAAATAATCTCTAGTTGGAGGTTCATAATACAACACAATCAAAACTAGTAACATTTTTATCAAACATTTATGAGCTACATTTGCTGCAAACTGAATTAAAAGGTGTTGTTCTAATTCTTTCTCTTTGTACAATATGGCGCTGCTACAGAAACAGAGCCTGCCCTGAACACATCCAGCTTACAAAGCAGAAGCAGGAACCGACCAGTCTCTTCTTTCCTTTAATAATAGGAAGGTTTTTAACGCATGGCTTCTAAGTGAGAGTACTAGTTAAACAGTTGTAGTACCTGTCAACACTGGCTTCACATTTCAACAAAGCAAATCATCAATTAAAACTCATCACCACCATCATCCTGTTAATTGACTAAATGATTATTCTTTGCCTAGTTAAGAGCCTGACACACTTGAGGAAATTTTGTCATCCTTAAGAACCCTCCATTTGCCTGACCACATCTTGGCCAAATCTCTTTGGTCTTCACGTTCCCTGTGTCTTTGTTCTCAGAGAGATCCCTGAAAGGATGCCAAACTCTGCTCTCACATTCTGACTGTATTCCTCTTCCTCTTATTCTCCCCTGTTCCTCTTTTGCTTTCTGCCATGAGAAGGACATCATTAGACTTGTGTTTAAAGGAAATCAGCAATGAGTGACCAGCTGGATACCCCTGTCAATACATTTGTTCACACTCAAAGTGCAGAATAAATGACCAGCAGTATAATCTACTCCATAGTTCTCCAAGAGTCCAGCATGGGCCAATTGAAATAAAATCCAGCTGGATCTAACCATAAAAATATATTCATGACTGAAATTTGTACTCAAGAAAAACTTATCAGCTCCTTATTCTTGAAGGGTCGATTTATGAATCTGTAAGTTATAGATCATTGATAGCAATGCCCGATGATGGTTTAAAGATAAGCAAATCCTGTCGTGTTTACTGGAGGTGCAGTTAAGCACCCCCTTAACAGTTTGCTTTCATTTGTAACACTGATTCAGTATTCCTATGCATGGGTCTGCTTCTTGAATTTTCTTTAGGTTTTTGGTATTTCCCTAGTTCTCTCATTATGAGTCGATAGAATCTTAAACATGCTTTCATTTTATAACGATATGGGAGTCATGATTTCACATTTTTAAAGAAGTGTCCTGTGCTAAGTGATAGTGGTTAGACTAGAGCTATCCACTCCAGAGTGTTACGCTGTAGGATTTCTTCTCACAACCTCCGTATACACTGACGCCTTCCCTGTCTGCAATGTTCTGCCCTCCTCCCCTAAGTTCCTGGCCATACTTAATTTCTTTATTTTTTCTTTCTTTCTTTTTTTTTTTTTTTTTGCAAAACCGGGGATTGAACTCAGAGTTAGGCCCTTGCACTTGCCAAGGAAGCGTCTACTGCACTGAGCCATCTACTTGGCCCCAGAACTTCAGAAGGATTTTTTTGGATGGGGGTGCTGGCTGAGGATACCTTCAGGGCAGGTCTGGTAAGGCTTGAGGATCTAGGGATTGAACCACAGCAACCTGAGCCTCACTGCTCTATTTAAGCAGTCACTTAAACAACTGAGTTAATGGGCAGCCCCCCCCCGCCGCCACCTAACTTCTAATCCTCTTCAGAATTTGGTTCAGGCATCACTCTAATGGAAAGCTTCTCCTGACTCTCCCTGCTCCACCCCAGCAAGCCCAAAGCCCCTCTTTGTGCTCTCACTACCGCCTACCTCTTCTTTGCAGTGCTCAATACCACTGACATTGAATTTTCTGAAATTTATGAATAAAGTCTGTTTTCCTCACAGGAACAAGTGTTCTCCAATGGAAGGGCTGATATCTGTAACATACCTCTGGATGCCTGGCCCCAGTCAGTAAGGGACCTGGCACACAGAAGTCTTTAATAATATTTGTTTTAATGGGGTTCACAACTTGATGTCCCAAAATATGGCATCTTGGCTTTCGAGAAAGCAACAAAAGCAGGAAAATTTTCTAACCTTCTCCTAACCTTCTCACTAGAATCGGTAAGAATTCTCTGACTGTCCTCTAAAATAGGCCACATGACCTCACTCAAGAAGTGCCCCCTCTCTGCCTGGAGGAAAGGATTATCTTTACCTCTGAAAGCACAGGGACAATAAGAGTAGCATGGGAAGGAACAGGACTTACTGTACCAAATTCCCTCATTTATTGTCACTGGATCATATTTCCTTTGCCCAGTCCTTGTTCTCCAAAACTATCCTCTCTTCATCAAACTGAGCACTTAAAGAAATAGATTTTTCTGGTTTGGGGAAAGGTCATTTCCAAAAGCTCCCATGTCAAATGAAACGCAAAGTGTCTTTCTCTCTTGCTAATCTTTTGTTACAGGGGCCTCAGCCACCAACCCATTAAGGCAACGCTTCTTGTCTCCTACTGTTCTCCACACCAGTGAAGCAGCACTGTCATGGATCATTAGAAAGGGCTGGGCTCTAAGGGCCCCTGTTATAAATCAAAATAATGAGTCTGTACCACAGTTGATCAAAGAAAGCATTATATTTTGAGGCTCCGATGATGTAGAAAACCATGGCAATCATCTACTGGGTCCAATGACATTCCTTCAGATTTTAAGAGGAACCTAGATCAATTTAGAACCTTCCTGAAATTCTGCGCTTCTCCAAAAGTCCTAAAATCCAAGAGAACCTAGAAATTCCTGAGCATTTTGATCTAGGACAAAAGGAAAACCCCAAAAACAACCAATCTGAATCCTTGACCAAGTAAAGGCAGCACAGCACAGAGGAGTGAGTGGTTAGCAAAGTGATAGCACTTGGGCATTCTCTGGCACCACTAAATCAGAGAATTTGGAGGAGGCCCTAACAATTTAGCTGTTAACAAGCCCTAAGGTGAGCTTAATGCTTGTCAGAAAGCCCCTGGCACTGAACAGGGTCTGGCAGTCCTCCAGACTCTGCTACAGACAGCCTTGGGACACTTTGACTCACTAACTTGAATGTATTCCTCGGGAAAGTGGTGACGATCATAACAAGTCTTGGAATGTGATAAGAATTTTTAACACTACCTTTAGTTCTGTGCCTAGAAATCTGACAAAGAATGGAGACTACTGGAGTAATAGCTGTTCTTTTTTTAAATAGTTTTATTGAGAATCAAATAGCAATGAGACAGTTTCAAACTCAATTAGTAGGACAGTTTCAATAATTAATACGTTGAGCCGGGCGTGGTGGCGCATGCCTGTAATCCCAGCACTTGGGAGGCTGAGGCAGGAGGATTGTTGTGAGTTCGAGACCAGCCTGAGCTACAAAGTGAGCTTAAGGCCAGCCTGAACTGCATAGTGAGACCCTGTCTCAAAAAGACAAAAAAAAAAAAAAAAAAAAATAATTAATACGTTGCATTTTGTTATCTTTTTAGTATCTGTTCTTATATTTATCGTTCATATTATTATCCTCATTACCACCACCAGTGCCATTTTGTCTAGAATCTCAGGAAGCACAGATGGAAAAACTGTCATCCTTCTGCCTAATACAATTCACAGAGCTTCCTCAAGATATTTAGAAAGGGGGCAGAAAAAAATGCAAAACTATGTGCCATTGCTATGTCTAGCTGACACCACAACTTCTTAATCAATGATTTATTATAATCATGCATACTCACTTCCATGTGTACACTAAATAAGAGATGATGCCACAACCAAACAACACACACACACACACACACACATACACATCTAGCATCTCGCACAGTTTTGCATACAATTTGATCCTCACCACCTAAGAGCTGCTACATCATTACACAAGTCGGTGGATTGGCCCAGACCTCACTGTGCCTCTGCCCCATCATCTAGGCACCATGCACTTGAACACAGTATTTTATTCCATACTCAACACTTTTCTCTCTGCTCCTCCTGACCTATGCTTTTGTTTGTACTTTTCCATGAAAAAAGACACTTACCAGAAACACTGTAGTGTTACCTGACATTCTTTATAGTGTTTCTCAGACCCTGGCATATGGTTCTTTAGACTGTCTTTCCTCATAAAGCTCACATTTAAGGGGAACACTATATTTTTAAACTCTACTAGCAGTAATTGTCCCTTTCTGCTATATGTTTTATTGTTAAATATAGATATTTATTTTCTGCTAATTGAATCTATTAGACCTCACTTGTCTAAAGACTAATTGTCCATATCCATTGTTTTCTGCTCTAAAATATGGCCACTTAATAAATGTGGTCTATCTTTTCTGACATTCAGTATTCATGAACTCCAAGCCCTGGGTAGGCAATGTATGAGGCACTGGGCACACAGGGCTGAGTACACCAGGCACCTGCCACCCTGAAAGACTGGAACCCTCAGCCAATGCAAAAAAAAAAAAAGAAGAAAAGAAATAGGTGCGGGTTGTGATGTCATGAGGAAGCATCGGCATGGAAATGCTGATGGAGTCATGAGCAGCCTGCACTCTACAAGGGCTGGAGCAGTCCGCCAGAACCACTCCACACGGAGAAGTCAGCAGTCTCCCTCTCTCTTCAGCAAAAACACAGAAGTCCATCTTCAGACTGAGGCCTAATGTGAAAACCCAGTACTGGGAAACATGACCTGAGAGAATGCCGGAGCAGGGGTAGGATTAGCATTAAGATTCAATTCTAAGGTGTTCTTTAGAGGCTGGGAAGATAGCTGGGAGCTGGTACAAGATCTGGAGTTCGAACCCCGGTACCATATACTGTGCCAGCCCCAGAAACCTGGAATTACAAGTGCCCAGGTTTCTGGGCACTAAAAAGTAGAAAGGAGCAGAGAGGAAAAGTAATTATTCAGTGCATTATTATGGTCCAAGCGTGAAACTGCATTTTTAGTATAATTTACTCAGTCCACAGCACAAGCCTGTGTTTAGGTACCATCCACACTTTCAAAAAAGCCAATTTCAATAAGGTGAGCTTATCTTCATGAGATCGGTCATTTGTAAGCTGGCAGCCACAAAGCATGAATCTCCCCTGCACCCCGCCCATTCTGTAAAGCAGTGGTGGGCCCTTCTCAGCCCACAGGCTGTATTGAACACTCCCCTTTGTATATAGCTACAAACTTAAAATGCCATAAAAGCTATATAAAATTCAAATTCCGATGCCCATTCACATAACAGGCCACCACCTGTTACCTACTGCTAAGGCTATGTTCACTTTGCAATTAAGGATTGTGAAAGAACCTGCAGGGACCCAGAGTGTAAGGCACTGACTGTCTGGCTTTCTCAGAACAAGTTCACTAAGCATGCAGGTCAAGACAGAAGTAACAAACACACTTGGAAATGATAATTCAAGTAAGAGCAACAAAAACATATGCCAAGAGTGGTTATTAAATGTCCAGGAAAATATTTACCCCAGAGCAACTACCAGAGGCACTATTTTCTCAGCTTCCCACAAAGGTTCCTTTATCTGACCTGGGGAGAAACACCAAATTCGGTCTGCTAACTCCACTCACGACCTTCGCTTCTCAACATGAGCCACTGCCTTCCAGCTGGCAGCCTCAGGACGGAAGCAACACAGTGTCTCCACTCTGCACACTCTGGCTTCTCTGGTTGCTGAATAATAGGACTTCATTCCAGGCATGAATTCAAACTGTTTTTTGCTTATTTCCCATTATACTATCCTCTCTGTGTTCTGGTTCAAATGAGCATGCTCAATCATGAAAACGAATTCTGTAAACAGCCTGTTCTGCATGGGTAGTTGACTCACACCATGCAGTTCACATTTTCCAGTACAAAAGAAAAGCAGATCTTCCTTTCAGTCCTTAGCTACAAGGCTGAAGGTGAAAGATCACGCATCACAAAACATTTCTAGTTTTCCTGGTACTGTATGGGCAAATGCGTCATATGCTGATGCCTGGGTATTTTTTGCTATTTATTTGTATATGGCTCCTCTCAATTATTGGATCATTGTGTATTGTTTAAAAGGTGAATTGCAGGTAAATACTTGGAGCACACACTTACGTCCTTACCTTGTAGGAAGAAAAAGTACTTCATATCATTGAAAAACCACAGCTTGCCTATAGCAACCCTTCCCTGTAGGCTGACTGCAGCTGCTCACTGTCTATGAGCTATTCTGTATCACTTGTAAGTTATAAGTAACTGATAAAAACATCTACATTCTTTCCTGGATGATAGCGATTTTAATTGACATCCTTCCCGTGGTAGAAAAGCAAACACCGTCTCAACTTGCAGCTCATCCCAACATCGCTCTACTTCACACATTTATGAAGTTTGACTTTTCCTTGAGCCAGCTATAGCATCTGCTTGGTTCTCTCAGAGGATATAAGTAAAATGCATGCATTTAGCTCATGTTTAAGTACCTATCTTATACTACTCATGACTTTACAACTTTCTGAAACATTATCTTTTAATGACCTAAAAGTTTGGTTAAAATTTATACTTATGGAGCTTAGATTACTTACCTAGTATGTGCCAGACGCGAAGTTCAATCCCCTGAACTGAATTTACAGATAAAGAATTCAAACTTACTTTAATTGCTACTTTCGAAAATGTTAAACGTTGAGTGATACGTATCTTTAATAGGAATTTTGTTATGATCTTAGTTTAAATCATGCAAAAGATAAAATATGAGAAGTAAGCATTTTGCCCTGTTTTAATGTTTTTTAAATGACACAAGATAATAACTGTACGAGGCAAGAAGGAGACGTTACTGTGAAAAGGAAGGCTTCTTTGAGGACTGCTGCAGTAGGGGCACTGCAGAAAGCAAGAAAGATCACCTTCAGCTCCAGACATGACATGTGTACCTCAGACCTGCAGCCGACATTACCGTAGGTAAGGGCATCAGTACACAGAAATTGCTGAGATAAATAAATACAGGGATTATTGCTAACTTAATCCTAATAGAAATTTTGCAAAACATAACCCATAAACTTGGACAGCAAGGATGTATGGAGGAATTTAATTGATACCAAGGGTGATCAGTTATCACTGAACAAGGTTCTGCTAAAATTGGATTAGGCAGGCCAAAAACTGAAGAAGGGCCAGGGTGAAGCCAAATGAACACCTAGAGGAGAAAAGGGTTCAGAGGACCCTAATTAAAGTTTTATAAGAGAATCTTTGCCATAAGCAACAGCAAAATTGTTAGAGGACAAGTAGCATAATTCTTGTTCTCCAAGAATCTATAGTTTGACGATAAGGAACAAAAATAAGTCACCATAGCATAGCCCAATTACCTGGGTTTGAATTTGTAATTATAATCTCATTTCCAGAAGGAATGAGAAATTGAAAGATGTTTGCTAATTATACTTATTTATTTTTATTTATGTATGTATTTATTTATTTGATACAGGTCTCACTACACAGCTTGGACTCTTAGTGACCCTCCTGTCTCAGCCTCCCCAGAGCTGGGGTTACAGGTGTGCTCCACTGCACCCAGTTTTGGCTGGCAAAGTTGCATGGCATGAGGATCAAACCCAGGTCCTTGCACCCACCAGGCAGGCACTTAGACCACTGAGCTATCTCCCTAGCCCCTGTTTGATTATATATATATATATAGGAATGAGACCATTTCAAAACCAGTTAGTAGGGACAGTTTCAATAATAAATACATTGCATATTGTCTCAGTGGTTATTCACTGTATAAGATGCAGACATGATATCCTGTCCACAGACACTATTAGAACAAATCTTTTTACTCATTGAATTAAGGGAATATAGCTGTGTATCTATCCTATTCTGAATATATAGATACAAAATGGTCATTTATTTGTGTCCTCTTTTTTTGTTTAGTTTTGTCAGAGAAGGGTATTCCATTGTCATTTAAATATTGTACGTACATGAATTCAGCAAAATATTCCAATATAGTCCAGTAGTCCACAATAGTAATGGGTTGCCCATAGGACTGGCAATATTGGAAGTTGTTGACTTGAGCCTTTTACAGCTCAGCATATTAATATGGCTTTACTTTTTATACCTTGTTTTTATACTTTTCCGCTGGATGTTTAAGACCATCTGCTGGATGGTTAGGACCACTGTTTGCTAAATATAAACTAAAAAGAAATTGTTTGGCAATATACCTATGAATCTGATTACTCAAAATATGTTATAGTGAGCACAGAGGTGCAAAGATGTCAACCAAGGCAAGAGAGGCAGGGCATTGGGGTGGGGGTCAAGGGTCAACTCTCTTCGTGGCTGGATGGGTTTGCATGCACAGGCTTGTCCCTTTGTAACTTCATTAAGAATTCCATACAACATAATCTGTCACTCGACACTCAACAAATGCCTCCTTAAAGTGCCTACATCAAGGCTGACCCTGTAAGGAATCTTATTGGGCAATAGACACAAATCTAAAGGAAGATACACTGTGTACTCTGCCAGAGAAGAGGGCACGATCTGTAGAACAGGCCTCAACTCCACACAGCCAAGATTCAAACTCTTTAGGAATGGAGTATATTACCTTAGGAATCACCTCTCCAGCTCTGACAATCAACACTGTAGCTACCAAAACAACATTCCACAACACTGATCGGGATGGTGGTGATAACCCATGCAGAAGCCTTAGACCACAGTTAGACCCACATCTCTCACACCAGAGTTTGGCATCTGCTAATTTGAATGGTGTTGGGAGTATGCATAGCTATACACCAGTGACAAAGCAGCTGGGACCAATCACTAATCCTCAGCAGTGGACACAGTACAACTTTCCAGCAGACAAAGCAAGCAAGTACAAACAAGCACACAATATGTTCTAGCAACCAGGTGTCCTGCCAGAGACCATTGGTGATGCAGACTCTCAGCCACACCAGCGAAAACAGAGTTTGCATGGTACCAAGATGCCCCAGTCCTGACACATAATAAAGTTAGAGAAATACTGATCCACTGAGCTAAGATCTGCGATAACTAGCCATACCTGGAATTGTCAGTGCATTCCTTCAATTACCCCATATTTTTCATACAGTGAAATACAATCGTTTCTTCTAAGGTTGATAACACATGACAGAGAAATTGCATTACCACTCAAGGAAGCAAGGTGCATTTTTATGCTGGTGGATTGAGAGGGGACAAAGTTTTCATGTTGATCATTAGGTCTTGAAAAGAATGTCAAAACCAGGGAGAAAGGAGAAAGTGGGCATAAATGGAATACTGGGTCACCATACAATTCTATTAACAAAAGGCTGAAAACAATCTCAGTTACACGTCTAAGGAGGTCAGGGTGCAGCTCAGTGGTTAATGTGCTTGCCTGGCATGTTTAAGGCTCTAAGTTCAATACCCAGCTCAGGAAAATGAACAAACAGAAAACCATACTTACCGTGTATATATTTAATACAGTAATGGCTAAATGCTGATATGACTATAAGACAAAATACATGGAAGCCATTAAAAACAAAGTCATCATTTGTGCACCAATACAGGATGGTCTCTAACAAACTTAGCTTAACGTACATCATGGGAGGATCAAGATGCAGATAAGAGTAGAAGCCAAGAGCAAATCACAGCTGTGGGGGACCTGGAATGGATACACCTGGAAGACAACCCAGTGAGAAGTCTGAGAATCACCAAAGAACCAGCAGGAAGGCTAAAACATGGAGAAAAAAAAGACAATACGCAGAAAAGAATACATCAGCCTGGACCTGACCTTGTAAATGCAAGGTAAGCCCAGAAAGGACCAAACACTAGCCTCAAGACAAGGCCTTGGATATTGTAAGCTACAAGCACAGGACAAGGTTTCACTCTGAAAGTGATTCCCTCTACTGGGAAACCAGCCATGAAGAAGAAATCATAGTGGCATCCGCTAGATGTAGGAGAGGGATCATTAGAAGCTATCTTGGGGAAGTGTTTGTTATTCAGGACTGAGCTACTCTGGGAATCAACAGTCACAGAGCCAACATAACGCAGGGCTTCTGGGGTGACCCTACCATAGTCAATGGGTAAAGGATAGCTGCACAGGCAGTCACAGAGAGGAGAGGGCTAGTCATAGAAACACTGAGCTGAAGCAGTGGTGAGCTCACACTGTGGCAGGAAACAGTGGTGAGGAGACAGGCCTGCCACAGGCAGTTTCTGAATGGACCTAGGAGTCTAGAATGCTAAGATTAAGTCCAGGAAACTGTATTGTGTTCCTTATTGGCTCCTTATGGCACAGAACTCAATGGTCTGCTTGCTCTTCCCTCTCTGCCAATGTCATAAGAGAAATGTTTCTGCTTGGATATTTGCCTCATGTCTGGGTATGGGGTCAAGATTAATCTGCAGCAAGTGGGGCACAAGGCAAGTCCATAGGTCCCCAAATTGGTCAAGGATGTCGGTGTCTGAAAGCATACAGAACACCAACTCTAACAGCTGCCTGCAAGAAACGTGATCCCACCCCACGGGAAAAGATGGGCAGCACGAGGCACTGATAAAGCAAAATGTGAGCCTAGAGCCCCACCAGCACAGCTGTGACTCACTGTGCCTCTCCTGCCAAGGGGCTGCCCCCAAATATGTCAGTGTGGAGGATGAGTGCGGACTAAATTCTTTTTAAATTTAATTTAAATTTTATTTTGAAGAGTAAAAACAAAAGCAAGTGGCCAGGGAGATGGCTCAGTAGAACAAGTGCCTCCCTGGTAAGTGCAAGGGTCTGCATTCAATCCCCAGTTCCACAAAAAAAAAAAAAAAAAAAAAAAAAAAAAAAAAAAAAAAAAAAAAAAAAAAAAAAAAAAAAAAAAAAGCAAGAACAAAAATCAGAAACAAAGACAGAAACAGGGCAGCATACAATAATACATACGATACAGATCTTTAAAGCAAGGACAGCTGATCAACAATCATTGATGTATTACTCATTTATATCCTCAAAACTGTTGCTCAGATTAACAGATATAGTTATCTACAATTGAACATCTGATTGCATACTACTACTTGCTTTCAAGAAACCTGAAATTTTTATCCTTGGATTTTTTTCTTCTTTTTTACTTTTTAAAATTTATTTTTTTAATGCATCAGTTATTTAATTAGGTTCTAAGTAAGGAATTTAGAACACTAGTTTATGACGACAATTTAAAGAGAATATAGTGATAACTGATAAGACATTAGAAAGAGCACACATTTAGAAGACCAAGATAACAAGCATTCAAATATGGCGTTTTGTATTACACATTTCTGGTTTGAACTAAATCTTTTTCTTTTTCTTTTTCTTGCAAGGTGGTGACACTCTTGCTTTTTTTTTTCTTTTCTTTTTTTAATTGCTTTTGCCTAATTCTATATTTTTTATTTCTTACTTGAACTTTTTATCTCACCTTTCTATTCTCTTCCTTTTCTTTTTAAAATTTTTACTTCTAGCTTTCACTTCTCCATCACTTCATTTTTTAATTATTATTTCTGTTAACCTTGGCTATGGCTTCTATGTAACTCTGCCCCCGAAGCCTCATTTAGGGTGAGGCTTTTAGAGGCGTCTGGACCTAGAATGTGTGATGCTGTGCTTAAGGGCACATACTTCCTAAATTACGTTGGTTTTGCCTAACGCTGGGCAGGGTTAGGTGTGCCTCACCCTGGATGCGAGCGCTGCCCGCCCTGATTGGATGCAGCTTGGGTAAATGTAACGGGAGCAGGGCTACAGCGGTCGTCGCTTGCTGCCGCGCCACTGCCTGGTTGCTTGGCTGCCTTCTGCCTACCTTGAGCTGTTTCACTCTGCAATGCTCCTCTGCGATGCTGCCCTGCCTTGGAGCCAACCATCTACAGAATGAAGGCTCCGTGTATTGTGAGCAGAAACACATCTTTCTGCTTTTAAGTTTCAGTGTCTGATATTTTGATTCAGCAAGAAAAGTAACCTTCATTAAATCTTAGCTATTCAGTTTAGGTTACCATTGCTGATTTATTTTCCATTGATAATGTTGATATAGTTGTTGCTTACAGTAGATCTTTTCTGTATATCATTATCTAATTTGTCTTTGAATCTAAATTAGTATTGCTGGGGGCCAGGGAGATAGTTCAGTAGAATAAGCGCTTGCCTGGCAAGCGCAAGGGCCTGAGTTCAATCCCTGTTTCCACAAAGATAAATAAATAAATTAATTAATTAATTAATTAGTATTGCTGCCTTCTGTCATAAGTGGTGGTACATTTGTTGCTTTTAATTCGTTTTCACTTAATGTCAGTATCTAGGTTTTTTGTGTCATTGACATTATTGTGATTTATTTTCTCCTCTATGAGTGGTGCAAGAAATCAAGCCCTTTAAAGATGGATTGATACTAAGAAGACCCTCAGATAAAAAATAAAAGATATATATCACAGTAGTTGCATAAATCTCAATATAGAATCACAAGAAGTACAAAAAAAGGCAAAATGACCCTTACAAATGCTCATAATTAATCTGTTACTAAATGCAAAGGTACAGAACAAGATGAAATATCAAGCTCAAAACACAAGTTTGTAAAATGAATGAGGACTTCAGATCAAAAACAACCTGAATCAATTAAAGACAACACAGGAGATGAAAGAGCAAATCAACAGAGATTCTGAAGAAGAGTCAAACAGACATTTGGGGAGTATGAAGAACAATAAGTAGAAAAGAAAAACTCAGGGGCTGGCCAAATAGCTCAGTGGATTGAAGCACCTGGTTAGGCAGACACAGTACCTGTGGTTCGATCCCTGATGTGCCAGCCACACACCCCCGGGCATGCTGAGTTGGCAATTGAAACTGGGCATAGTGGTGCAGGCCTGTAATCCCAGAACTTGGGAGGCTGAACACAGGTGGATCACTTCAAGTCCAACTTATGTAGTGAGACCCTGTAGACCCTGTACGTAGACCCTTGCTAAAATACAAAAAGAAAGAAAGATTAACTTGGTTCCTAACAAATTAAAAACAAAACCCAGTGCAAAATCTCATAAACAGAATCCAGCACCAGATGTAGTTTTAGGAATTTAAGATGAATGTTGAAGAGCTATTATCTGTACTCAGAAAGATAGAATTGGAGAAACTATGCACAAAGTATCCAAAACTTTGAAATACCATTGAGCTAAACTTTTGAATTTTGGTGCTAAGTTTCAGACTAATGCTATAGAAAACCTATTTAATGAAATAAATATAGAAATTTCTGGGCTGGTGTTATAGCTCAGTGCTGTAAGCACCTGCCTGGCAAATGCAAGCATCTGAGTTCAATCCCCGGTACTGCATGCCACACCAGCCCCAGAAGCCTGGGTGGAGCATGCAGACCCTAAAACTGAGGAGGGAGAGAGGAGGATCACTACGAGTCTGAACTATGCAGTGAGACCCTGTATCAAATAAATCAATAAACAAAAATTTTAAAATATATTTAAGAAAAAAAATTTCCCATATTTGGGAAAGATACAAACATACAAATATAGGAGGTATTTAGAACCCCAAACAGACATGATTAGAGAAGAATCTCCCCATGACATATTATAGTTAAAATAGTAAGAATACAAGGAAAAAATATTGTAAACAGCCAGAGTCATGTACAGAGGCCAACCCATCAGTATAACTTCAGACTTTTGTGTAGAAAAGCCTAAAGAAGACCATGAATATGTAGAACCATGTATTCCAAATTCTGAGAGAAAACTGCCAACCTACACTGTTATATCCAGCAAAGTTATCCTTCAAAATGGAAGTATAAAGACCTTCCAAGATAAGCAAAACCTCATGAAAGATATTTTTAAAAGCCCTACATAGAAGAAGACTAGAAAGGGTATTAAAAATCAGGAAAGAGTTAAAAATTTGAAAAAGAACAAAATGACTAGAATTAGCTTATACCTTTCAATAGTAACTCTGAATATAAATAATCCTAATTCTAATTAAAAGGCACAAACGGGCAGATTGGGTGACGAACAAGACCCCACACTCTGCTGGTTTTGAGGAACAAACCTCACTAGCACAGACATGCACAGATTGAAGCAAAAAACATGGGAAACAATATTCCATGCAAATGGAATCCAAAACAAGCAAGAGCGACTACAGTTGGATCTGAAGAGGTGGACACAAAGACAAAATTAGAAGACAGAAAGAAGCCCACCATTAATGGTCAAGGCAACAATCCACTAAGAAGATGTAACAATTATAAAGGCTTACTTATGTACCCAATGTCACAAAACAAACATTCCATAAAGGGATATGTAGGTCCCAACAAAATAACAGCAGGTAACTGAAGGCGTTCCACATTCACCAACAGATAGATAATCAAAAGCACACACACACACACACACACACACACACACACACAAAATAAGGAGTTAAAATACCTCGTAAATTAAATTGACCTAACCAATGTCAATAGAACATTCTTTGCAATGACTATAGAAGATATGTTTTTATCAGCAGTTCATCAAATAAAATAAATGACTATTACCAAAGTAAATTATATTGTAAGACATAAAAGGCATTAACAAATACAAAATAATTGGAGAAAAACTTGAATTTTATCAGATCATAACGGAATGAAATTAGGAACTAACAGCAAGAGAAAATGACAGATGATGTAAAAACACATGGAGACTAAGCAATTCACTTTTGAATCATCAGTGGGTTCATAAAAATCAATAGGGAAGAAAATTTTTAAATTCCTAGAATCCAATGAAAATTGAAATACAGCATACCAGGGCCAGCCAAATAGCTCAGCAGATAAAAATGCCTGCAAACACTTACAAGATCCCGGGGTTCGATCCCCAGGTCTTCTGTGCAGGCCCCACCCCTGGGTGCGCTGAGAAAGCAAATGAGACTGCGTGCAGTGGCGCGCGCCTGTAATGCTGTAAACAGGAGGATCCCTAGGAGTACGATCTAGTAGTGAGACCCTGAATACCCTGTAGAACCTTCCCTAAAATATAAGAAAAGAAAAGAAGAAATATAGCATACCGGAATTTCTGGGCTAGAGCAAAGGTAATCCTAAAGAGGAGGTTTGCAGCAAGAAATACCTACATCAAAAAATCTGGGACAGTGGCATTATCGTTGTTCCACTGCCGTGTACTGATGCTCTTTGCCATGTACCCCTCTGCCCTGGAGCCAGCTGAATGTGGACTGAAACTTCCAGTAACTTTGACCCTGGAGAATCACTGTTTGAAAATGTTAATTGATGAATTCCACAAAGGAACAAGTCACAAGTTTTAAATTGTGTACCGTTCTGTGAGGCTATACAGGGTCTCACTACACAGATCACAGATCTTTGTGATCTTCCTGTTTTCATCTTCCCAAGTGCTGGGATTACAGGTGTGCACCGCCACACCCAGACTCACTCACTGGCTCAGCATGCAGGACTAGGAATCTCCTGAACCCTAGTTCCTGTGCTTGCCAAAGCAGGTGCTTATTCTGCTGAGCTATCTCACGGGCCCTAAAGAAGTTTTGAAGCAGTGATGATATAGAAGTGTGACTTTTATTTTCATTTATTGAAGTAGATATGTGGACTGATCAATTAGCAAAACCTGAAATATGCAAACCAGTTTGGAATCCATATAAGAAAGGATTAAATTCTGATCGGTACTACTAGCAGAGGGAATAGACACTAGATAATCAAATACCTAATTTTCAAGGTACTTAAGAGGTACATGCTAAAATTAGAAGTTTCAGGTAACTGAAAAATATATGGTCGATCTGGTGATTTGTTTGAACACTAGAGAGAATTATATTTTTGGCTATGTTAGCTCTAATATTAGAAATGAGTTTAATATGTCTCTTTGAGGCAGGAGTTTGGAAACTCAGGAGAATGACTTGTGTCCTTGACATTGATTGGAGAACTATTACTCCATAGCTGGTAACTGAAGCTTTCTGTTTGGGTGGAATTGTCTGAGATGTGGTGTAAGATGAGGTAAGAGTTAAGCCGATTACAGCCAGCACAGCAATGCCCATGAAAATCAAAACACAGAAGTGTCTATTGGGTTTGGTAACTATACCAGGTTTTTTTTTTCATATTTTAGGGAAGGGTCTGCAGGGTGTTTAGTGTCTCACTATTGGATAGGACTCAGTGTTCTGCCTGTTTACAGCCTCCCAAGAGCTAGGATTACAGGTGCACACCACCACACTCAGTCTCAGTTGCCATCTCAGGGCAACTGGCATGGCAGGCCCCAGGGATCAAACCCCCAGCCCCTACACCTGCTTACAGGTGCTTTAGTCAGCTGAGCTATTTGGCTGGCCCCTATACCAGTTCTTTTGGGAGAGAAATCTACACAGAATTATTGATGCTGAAGCCAGATACAGTATAGATAATAATAATAAACTGACTGATAGAAATTATTGCAAAACTTTGAGTTTAAGATCTAACATTTAATAGTTTCCTTGGAATGAACAGATTTTTCTGTTTCATACTAATTTCCATAGCTTTTATTTTTGCCTACAGTTGTTGTTCTAGACTACTTCTTCATATGTACAGTGAATTATTTAAAACATAAATTGAGCCTTTATATTTACTATCCCTATAAATTTCTATATGATTGTAATCATATTAAAACATGTGTTCAAATCAAAAAAAAAAGAGAAAAATCTGAGACATCTCAAATAAATGACCTAATCATTCACTTAAAGGTTCTAGAAAAATAAGAGCAAACTGAAATCCAACCCAACAGAAAGAAAGAAACAATAAAGATTAGAGCTGAAATTAATGAGACACAGACTAAAAGATCAGTACATAGGATCAAGGACAATAACTCATTCTTTGAAAAGATAAACAATATTGATAAATCATGAGTCAAATAACTAAAAGAAAAAGAAAGAATACTCAAATAATACAATTAGAGATGAAAATGGAAGGCTGAGCCAGATAGCTCAGCAGATCAAGGTGCCTGCTTAGGCAGATGCAGGGACCAGGGTTCAATCCCCAGTGTGAAATCCTGGCCCTGCCCCCAGAGCACACTGAGACAGTGATTGAGACTGGGCGTGGTGGTGCTCTCCTGTAATACCAGAAGTTGAGAGGCTGAAAACAAGAGAATCACTATGAGTCCGGTCTGTGTAGTGAGATTCTGTAGACCCTGTACTAAATACATTTTAAAAAGGAAATGAAAACAGGATGTTTCAACATAAGTCACTGAACTCCAGAAGATTATGAGACTTTAACAATATACAGTCTAATAAATAGGAGAATCAAGAAGAAGTGAATCAGTTTCTAGACACATATAACCTCCTAAAGCTCAATGAAATGGACATAAAAAACCTAACAAGCAATGAGATTGAATGAATAATGAAGTCTCCTGCCCTCTAAAAATTCCCAGGACTGGATGGTCACACTGCTGAATTTTATTGGCCCATTAAAGGACCTGTACCAATGCTCCTCAGTGTTTCCCAACCATCCTACTAGACCATCACTACTCTGATACCAAAGCTGGACAAGGACAATGAAGAAAGGAGAAGGAAGGACAATAAGGGAGGGTTGGAGACAAAGAGAGACTGTAGACATAGTTTTGATGGACAGGGATGCAAAAATCCTCAATAAAATTCTTGTAAACTGAATTCAGTGACACTTAAACAGATCATGAACCATTAGTAACTTGGCTTCATTCTACAGAGTCAAGGAAGATCTAGCCATGGCAGATCAATGGAAGTGACGCATCACGTAAGTAGAACCAAGGGTAAAAGCTGCATGATGCTCCCAGCTGATGCAGGAAGGAGCCTTCAAAAAGCCTTTTGTGATGAAGCCCTGAAGAAACTGCATGAAAGGCCCATTTCTTAATGGGGTAAAGGCGATCTATGACAAACTCACAGCTAACATTATTGAAATGAGAAAAGAACTGCAAGCATTTCATGTAAAAACAGGAATGAGGCAAAGGTGTCCACTAGCACTGTTCCTATTCAATACAGTTCTTGAAATTTTTGCTGTTATACTTAGGCAAGAGAAAGCAATAAAAGAGATACAAATAACAAAAGAAGAAGTCAAATCATTCTGCTTGCAGACAATATGATTCTACACGTAGAAAACCCTAAATGCTCCACCAAGACTTTCAGAGCTAATAAACAAATTCAGCAAAGTAGTAGGACATAAAATCAACATTTAAGAAAACCTATTGCTTTTTTATATACCAATAATAAATTGGCTGAGAAAGAAATCAGGAAAGCAATCCCATTCACACAATAGCTTTAAAAAATACCTCAGGATCAATACCTAATTAAGGAGATGAGGGATCCCTACAACGAAAATTCAGAATAATTAAAAAAAAAAAAAACTGAAGAAGACACTAGGAGGTAGAAAGCCCTTCTATACTCAAGCATTGGCAGAATTAATTCTGTTAAGATGGACATTCTTCTAAAATTAGCCTACAGATTAAATGCCATCTTCATCAAAATACCAGGGGTATTCTTCACAAAACTAGAAACAGCAATCCTCAAACTGAAATAAAAATACAGGAGACTTATAATAGCCAAAGAAATGGTAGACAAAAAGGGAAGGCCTCAGAGGATCATAATATGTAATTTCAAATTATAATACAAAGCCATAGTAGCAAGAAGATAATGGTGCTGGGGATGAACATACATAGACCAATAGAGGCTGGGGAGATGGCTTAGTGGAATAAGCACTTCCCTGGCAAGCATTAGAGACTAAGTTCAATCTCTGGTTCCATTAAAAAAAAAAAAATACCATAGACCAATAGAATAGAACAGAGGATGCAGAAACAAACCCACACCATTGTGGCCACATGCTTTTAGACAGAAGTCCAAAAGGTATGTTGGAGACAAGACAGTCCCTATAACAAATGGTGCTGGGAAGACTGAATATCGCTTCGTAGAAAAATTGAAGCTAGATTACTCTATTCCATCTTGTACAACACTTGATTCAAAGTGTGGTCAAAGACTATGTGTAAAAAATTGAAAATTTAAAACTGCTAAAGATAACATGAGAGAAATCCTGGAAGCCATAGCTACAAATAAAACCTTCTTGAATAGGACACCAATAATACAGAAAATAACAGCAACAATCAACAAATAGACCTCAATCAAATTAAAATACTTCTTTACAGCAAGGTGAAAATCCAACAGGATAAAGACGCTTTTCAATGCCAGTGAAAAATCTTTCCCAGCTACTCTTCTGACACTGGATTAAAAATCTAATAAATATAAGTCTAAAAACCTACCACCAAAACATCAAATATTGATCATTGAATAATTGGGCAAATGAATTAAACAGAACTTTTTCAAAAGAAGTGTGAATGGCCATAAATATGAAAAAATGTTCAACATTGTTAGCCATCAGGGAAATGCAAATCAAAGCTACACTGAGATTCTATCTCACCACAGTCAGAATGACTATGAAGTATAGAAAAAGAAAATAAATACTGGTGAGAAGACAGGGCAAAAGGAACCTTTCTGCAGTGTGCTGGTGGCAATGCAGTTTAATACATTCACAATAGAAATCAGTATGAAGATTCCTCAAAATACTAAAAATATAACCATGAAATTGGCCAATTATGCAACCTTGGGGTATATATATCTGAAGGAATTAAGATTAGCACACCATAGTTAAACTGCATGTGTCTATTACACAACAGCCAAGAGAGAACCAGCCTAGATACCTGTTATGGTTTGTATCTGGTTGTACCCCCAAAGCCTTATGTAGTCATGGGGCGGGGACTTCTAGAGTTTGTGATTAAGTCATGATCCACTAAGATTATATGTGATCCCAGGCTGGGATTATGGGTCTTAGTACTTCTGGGATTATGGGTGTGAGTACTTCCCCCAGCCTGGGGCAGAGAGCCTGAATATATTATAACAGACTTACACTTGCCAGGGAAGTGCTTATTCCACTGAGCCATATCCCCGACCTCTATTGGTCAATGTGTGTTCATCTCCAGCACCATTATCTTTTTGTTACTATGGCTTTGTATTATAATATAACAGAGAGACAGACTTTCTTTGGCAATTGCCCTTTGTAGTTCCTGTTCGGCTGCCATGAACTGCTGCTCTCTGCCATGTGCCCCTCTGCCTTGGAGCCAGCTGAGTATGGACTGAAACCCGCAGTAACTGTGAGCTAAATAAACCCTTCCTTCCTTCATTTTGGGTGTTGGGTATTTGTCTCAGCAATGAGAGAAGAGTAGCTAAGACAGTATCCATCAGCAAACAATCAGAACATACATAATGGAGGATCATTCATGCATGAAAATAAATATTGTCGGCTGTAGAAAATGATAGCAGAAGATCATCATGTCGAAGTGAAATAAATCCAGCTCTGGACAAATACTGAATATTCCCCCTCACGTGGAACCTAAAAAGATGGTAAAAATGTAGAAGTGAGATGATAGGAAGAAGAGAAGGAGGAGGATGCAGTGAAGAATGACTCGATGGAAATAGATGCACATATGAAAAACGCACATTACTAACTACATGCCAAAATCACATTGCTTTGAATATTAGGTTAAACAAAACATAGTATTAAAAAATAAAAACACAAATACAATACATACCAAACAAAACAAGGGTACACCAAGACATGGCCTAGGGTGGTAGAGGGCACCAGTTGACAGTGTATCCCAGCACCTTTCCTCTAGGGAACCAGGAAGATTTCTCTTTCTGTTGTACTCAAGTTAAAGGATGCTTGAAGAAAAACCAAACAAAACCAAAAACAACCTCTTAAAATACCTGTCATACTTTGATGTGCTTTGACAGCACTCACATTTCAGTAATCCATTCATTGCTCCAAAAGGTGCTTGCTGATAATTATATTTGCCTAACAAGTAAAAATGACCTTGGTATAGGTGTCTCTGTCCCTCAGTGTGTGTCTGTGTCTGCTATTTCTAAAGACTTGCAGTACTTATTTTCGTTTAATTGTCTCTGATGTGTTTGGCAATAAAAAGCTCAAAGAGTCACCAATGGGTAGCAATTCGCTACACTTCACAGAATATATGTTTACATGATCCATTATATCTCTGAGATTTATTTTAAAAATAGTTCACATCTTCCAACCAGCTTTTAATGAAAGGAAGTTTCATAGGAAAAAATACAAATTTCCTACCACTCTACCCTGTGAGGACCTAAAGATACTATTAGGCCATAAAAAAGAAAATTGAGAGATAAATTTAACACGTAAAAGTGACTCTTAGCCCCCTGGACGGGGCACGCAGCCAGGCTAAGGAAAAGTGACTTCATCCACACATCTTCACAGCAGTCCTAGCCCAGACTTCATTCCTCACTTAAGGCCTAGCGCCCCCTGGGCTTCACAGCCAGCTTGTCTTTCCCACTGGTCTTCCCGCATGTCATCTACTTGGGCCTTCTGTAGTCCTCTGGCCTCTCGCTGTGCGGTTGTTTTACTTAAGCAAACAGCAACTGGAAAAGAACTCTTCTTGTTGAATCACGATCTGCAGTAGTTGAGAACTTGGATGAGGACCGCACAGCAATCACATAAGGATGATGGGGATGAGGGCAGTGTCTCAGCTAAAGGCTGGGGACAGAATGGCAAAAAAGATGTAGGTACTAGAAAAGGGACCACCTCACACCTTAACCTGCTAGTACATGGAATCTGTCTTTACATCTCTTTATGCTTTCTGTTCTCCTTTGGAAATACTAATAGATTAGAAAGCTCAAGATCTTGTGGCACACACATCCACTGATTAAGTAACTTTAAAATACATACAACCAACATTTAAAGAGCCTCAGAAGAATCCTCATGCTAACGCAATTGTACCATAAAGCCAAGGAAAGAAACAGTTAATTACGGGAGGTCATTTATATGAGCAAATACGTACCTTTTAAATAAATGGACATGTCATTAAATACGGATCAGTAGAAAAAGATTACAAAGCAAATTTTATCTATTTAGAAGTTCCCCACCTCCCGGGGAGAGGATGGCTCACAATTTCATCTTTTTTTATTTTAAAGACACATTTATTCAGCATCATGATCAGACTATTGATTGTTACATTTAACAATCAAGAACGTGGATGCAAAAATGGTCTACACTAAAACCTTTTGTTGGGGGCCGGAGAGATAGCTCAGTGGAATAGGCACTTCCCTAGGAAGTGCAAGGGCCTGAGTTCAATCCCCAGTTCCATAAAACCGTAAAATGAAAACCTTTTGTTGGAATGCTTTATACTTGCCACAGAATAGAAACTAAGACAACCTGTTGTACAATTAGTCACAAATACAGTCCTCAAGTTTTTTGCCCATATGCATGAGTATTGTCTAAATCATGTCTTCTTCATAGCAGCTGGGCCCTGCCATCACTGTGTCTGGCTGAGTCCACAAATCTGCTGTAACCTGTAGCTTCCCTGTCACTTTTCTGGCTCTCCTCTCCTGCTAGGCTTTGTTTCTTAGAAGTGTTTAAAGCCTTCTGCCACTGCCATAGCTACTCCTGCTGCTCGAGCCACCACAGCCACCTGGATTTCATGGTTTGGCAAAATATTGGCCTCCACCACCATAGGGCCCAAGTTTCTTCCTACAAAGTTTCTTCCATTCATGGGTCCAAAATGTGAAGACTGTTGTGATTGCCAAAATCATTATAGCTTTCGCCACTTCCATAGTAGCTTCAACTACCACTGCCAAAGCCACCTCTGTCTCTTCAGTTGTTAAAGCTGTCATAGCTGCCACTCCTGCCATAGCCACTGCCCTGGTTTCCATCGCCCTGTCCACCATTTCCATAGCTTCTGATTCCTCCAGAGTAACCAGGGCTGCCTCCTCCATAACCACCATCATTATCAAATCCATTGTAGCCATCTCCACTGCCACAATATCCACCCCCACCATCGCTGCCACCAAAGCCACTTTGACCACTGAAGTTTCCTCCAGGACCAAAAACTGTCATTGCCACCTTCCTGACCACTACCAAAATTTCTAGAAGCACTTCGACATCTTTGGCTAGATGAAGCAATAGCCATCTCCTGCTTCAACAGGGTTTTCCTCACTTCACAGCTGTGGCCGTTCACAGTGTGGTATTTTTGAACGACAATCTTATCCACAGAATCATGGTCATTGAAGACTACGAAAACAAGGTCCCTCTTCTTGCCACTGCCTCAGTCTATCATAATTTCAATCACTTCAATTTTTCCACATTGCTCAAAAAATCTCATAGGTGATGTTCTTCAGTATCTTTAATGCCACCAACAAAGATCTTCTTCACCATTAAGTGGGCAATGGGTCTTTGAGAATCTTCTCTTGACACAGCTCTCTTTGGTTCCACAACTCTTCTGTCTACTTTGTGTGGCCTTGCATTCGTGGTTGCATCCACCTCGTCCACAGTGGCATAAGTAACAAACCCAAAACCCCTGGAATGCTTGATATCCGGGTCTCATTACCGTGCAGTCTGTGAGTGTTCCCCATTACTCAGAATGGCTCCTCAGACTTTCCTCAGTTGTTTCAAAGCTCAGCCCTCTGATGAAGAGCTTCCGTAGCTGTTCAGGCTCCTTGGCAGACTCTGGCTTAGACATTACGGAAGTCAGAAGTGAGACTGGTGATGCTTCCTCTGCGGTGTCCACCAGCAAAAAGCACGGTTCCATCTTTAACAGCCCAACTATTAGTTAGCTTTCCAGTAAACAACTGTACCTAATTTGGCAACTATTCTCTATAGGAAGTGAGTTTTTCACATGCAAAACTTTGCTTTCAATTATTAATGCATTTACATCTTTAAATCTTTTTTCTTTGTTAGTTTTAGATTATTTGCACATATTTCTCAAGCTATTCAGATCTGAAGACACAGGAGCTGTCATTCAAATGACAGGGTCTCCTCCAAAACTCATGTTAAGACCTGCTCTCCAATGCAATGGCATTAAGAAGTACAGAGTTAGGAGGTGATTAGGTGTGAGAGCACAGCTCTCACAGTCAGACAGGAGCTGGGACAGAGGCTTCTCAACTGTGCTACCACGTGAGGACATCACAACTGTGCCCTTCACAGGATGCAGCAAGAATGTGCCATTCTTGGAAGCAGAGAGCAGTCTCCCCAGATGGGATTGCTGCACCACATTGAGGTTCATCAGCTCAACCTCCAGAACCAGGAGAAATAAAAATCCACCATTTAGAAATCCATGTCTAATATTCTGTTACAGTAGCATAAGTAGACTGAGGCCATAGGTAACTAATCTAAGCTCCTAAATTAGGTGTTGGATATTTTTTCTTCCTTTTTTTTCCCTTCCTTCCAGTACTGGGGTATGAAGGCATTCTACCACCAAGTTAGGGTTAGCTCCCTGGGGACCTTTTTCATTTTGAGATAGAGTCTAAATTGTCATACTGCTTTCAAACTGGTGATGCTGCTGCTATAGCCTCTTGAGTATCTGGGATTACAGGCATGAGACACCGCACCAAGGCAGTCATAGGCTTCTTTTTTGTGTGTATTTTAGGGAAGGGTCTACAGGGTGTTCAGGGTCTCACTACTAGATTGGACTCACAGTGATCAGCCTGCTTACAGATTCCCAAGATCTGGGATTACAGGCATGCACCACCACACTCAGTCTCTATGGATATCTCAGCATGCCCTGGCGGCAGGGCTGGCTGGACTGGCCTTCATCGGCTTTTAATAACTGGTTTTAGTTGTTTGTTTGTTTTGCAGAACCAAGGATTGAACTCAGGTCCTTGTGCTTTCTTGGAAAGAGCTTATTCTATTGAGCCATCTCCCTGGTCCCCCTCAAACTTTTAACATGTCTCAGTACTACATAAAGCAGTTGTCAAGATCTTATCTCATCTCCTGCATTAGGTCGCTCTCCCAGGGGTGGTGGGATAAGATTCCTGACACCTGCAAATAGAGAGATTCGTTTTGCTTCTCCAAGGTCCAGAGACTTCAGCAGTTAGCTGGCTGCAAGGCACAAGCATCGTGTTGGTGGCGCAGAAGAGGCCGGGTCAGAGCATGGGCCTCAGTGCTCTCCTGACCTACATCCTCCCACTGGGCACCTGCCCCTAGCAACCCATCCAGCTAGGAGGTGAGGATGCTGGCCACCCGCTCACCCCTCCATGCTCCTGTTAACCCAGTCACAGTGACAATCAAGACCAACTGGCAGACTTGCCCACAGTGCTTTGAAGAATATTAGTATCTCAGAGTGGTTCACAAAAATTAAACTGTGATCAGTGTTTAGCTAACAGATGAATGTACCATACCAAAAGACACACCTGGGGGCGGGGGAGGCTGACGTGGGTCTAGGTTTCCATAGGTCAGCAGTGGCCATGCTACGGCACTCATGTTAATCTGCTTTTAAGGCAAAAGATGTTAATGTATGAGTTGTTTATTCTAAAGGGAAACTTCAGTGTGCAGGTTTACTTGCAGTGCTAGCACTCTGTGATAAATATGTGGGTTTTACTTGAGGCTTGGGCATTCATCTCTATCAGGTTTGCTGTCATTGCCCTAGGTTGTGTGCATGGCGAAGAATCGGAATGCCTGAAGTGCTCTTTCCACACTTTGCTTCACGAACGCCCATGGTGATGTGCAATCGGTAAGCGTGGGTCTAGCACATCATTCATCTTATAGAAGAGCAGTCCATACCCTACTGATGGTGGCCAAGCACTGCATTCATGGCATTTGAAAGGTGCCATATGTATTTACCTGTAAGTCTGCCCTCTGTAGGAGACGCTTCCTGGTCCTCGTCTCAGCCCAAGAAACCAATATTTGTAATCCCGAAGTTACGTTATTGGAATCCCATCAAGTTGATTCCAATCTACCACTTTCAATGCAACCCACGGCAAAAATAAAGACACTAAATTATTTTTTCAATCACTGGAGAATCAAGGGGCTCTAAGTTGAGCCACAAAGATGGCTTCCCAGAACAAAAAGAGTGATCCAGGGCCTCCCCCAGTTTTTATGCAGTGGGGGAGTGGCTTGAGGATTGACTGAGAATTGTGGGAAGTAGGTGACTACTGTGAGCTGAGCTAGGTGGGTGGCCTACATTTACCTCTGCCATATGCAGAGAGGATATGCAGAGAGAGTAATCTGCATTATATCGTATTTAATGTTTTGGGAAGTCTGGTGCTTCAGCTTTGATGTAGTCTTTCAAGTCCCAGGAAGTCATAGCCTCTATCTCGAGGCTCGATCCCAGCTGGCAGCGCAGAGCATTAGCTCTACCGTCCTGTCTCCACCCGGCTCATGTTAAGGAGCAGCAGGTATAGGTTACCAGGGAAGCACACATGCCACCTTCAAAGACTATCACCAGCACCTCAGCTAGACCACTACACATTGCTTAAGGCCAATTGAAGGATAAACAGAAATCCTAGCCAGCTCTCTACATAACAATACAAGGAAATAGGATCAGGCTCAGTCAAAATAGAGACAGTCAGTCTTCTTTCAAGGAGAGCTGCTCAGGTGGTCCCCCACAGCCCTCAATCCATCAGAGAACTCACTCCATAAGCTCTATGAAGGAAACATCTGGGGAAACACAAATTTCTAGAAAATGTAAAGGCCTCATTTTAGTAACACTTTATCAAGACTTGATGATCATTTATATCATTTCTAGACAGTTACTTATTGTTATTGACATATAATCATTATGCATATTTATGGGGTGTATTGTGGCAATTTGACAGCAGAACATAAAATGTCATGATGAAATCAAGGAAATTAGCACTCTCCTCTGCTTCAACATTCATCATTCCTTTGTGCTGTGAACCTTCAAACTCCTCTCTTTTACTTCTTTTATAAAACATAGGATATATCTCAGTGGCATAGTGCCTGTCTGGCAAGCACAAGGTCCTGAGTTTGATTCCCAGTACAGAAAAATTTAATTAATATATATGTATTATATATTAATATATATATTAATATATATTAAATAAATTTAATTAATATATATATATATAGTAATCACAAAAAAATATATATATATATAACTATAAAAAACATTTCACCATGTCATGCTGTAGAAGACAAAGCTTGTTCTCCCTGTGGAACTGTTTCTTGTTACCCATTATCTGACCTCCTCTATCTTCACTCCCTTATTAACACATTTTCTCATGGACCTTTCATTACAGTGACTTAATCTTACTGGCAACATATCCTGAAATTATTCTAATTGTGGAGAACTATCTTTAAAGATTTGAATTTTACAAAGCTTTTTTCTTCAGTTCACTTAGAAATCTGTAACACTACCTTCAGGCTGACTAGAAACTGAATTTCATGTTATCCCAAATTAATGTCTTCTTTCGCTTTCCAGATATCATCTAATGAGCAAATAGACAAAAATGGATTGGCAGGATGCCGAAGAAACTCAAACCCTAGGACACTCCCGTATGGGACTGGGAGGCAGGAAGCACACTTAAGACCCAGTGTTTTCAGTGGAAAGAGAACCCTGGCAGCATTTCTGATAAAGAGATTTTCAAAGATAGGAAACCAACAGACTTAATTGAGTCACTGAAATATTTCCCTTTCCATCAAATTTTGCAGTCATAACTTTTATCCTTTTTCTTAAAAGCCCTCAAATTAGGGCTGGGGAGATGGTTCAGTGGAATAAGTGTTTCCCTGGCAAGCACAAGGGCCTGAGTTCAATTCCTGGTTCAGCCAAAGAATAAATAAATAATAAAAGCCCACCAATTACGCGACCTTCTTCTGACCTTCTAACCTGACTGTCTTGATGCTAGGGCAGTTGTATAGAATTACTTTTTTAGTTTATACTCTCCATTGCTTAAATTTTCAATAAATAAACTCCTGGTATTTAAAAATAAAGGAAGGGGGGCAAAAAGTGATTGTAAGTATGTATGTTTAAAAATTGTGATTTGGCTCTGTATTCTCTAATACCAAAATACAAAATGAAGTAACACCTACACAATCCGTGGTCTGTTCGGCATTACTCCCCACTGACATAAAGCTTTCTGATGGGTGGGACATCCGGACTCAGAGAGTATCACTACCATTCTCCACAGTAGCAGGTCTAAGTGGATTTTTCTTGTTTCGACTAGTAATCACAAAAAATATATATCTTTACATGACTGATCAGTTTTCCTTTAACAAAACAACCCCAGCCAAAAATTATTAGGAAGCAGATCAGCATCCAGACCGGACTTTGAAGCAATGTAATTAGGTAGTCCAACACTATATTTTGTCAAAAGATTCTGACAACCTAATAACCAGATTGTCATCAGACAGGCGTTGAAAAATGATGCTGTGTTTGTTCCAACATTTAAAATACCACCACTTTCTGAGGGATTTTGCTCTGCAAAAAAAATTTTTTTAACGGCAGGCATGCACCTCAGTGGTCCCGATAGGGTCAAAGTGAATATATTCCACTCAAGGAAGTTATACTTTAACTTAAAATTTAAGAAAGAATTCTTCTTAGCATCACCTGCCTCTACATGTCCAGAGGGAAAATATGAAAGGGAATGTTAATAACCATGGAGCTAATATACACCAAGAATTTCCATTGTGCCCCTGTACCAGGTTTAGTGAACTCCCAACAAGCGCTACTGAACGGTGCTGCAGTTAGCCGCACTTCCAGAGGAAGGAAGGAGTTTATCCAGCAGAGGAACTCACCCGCACACCCAGGGGACCAAACCCCATCTTCTCACCCAGGGCAATATGGTGCTGAGAAGATGGGGTTTGATTGGCTTGGGTGGCATAGTGTTCTTTTCAAGAAAACCATCACACTTTACACCTTACAAGATGGTACTCCAGGGTTTAGTTTGAGATGTACAGCAAATTCCATTTATACTATAACGCTAAAAGAAAAAAATGTTTTAGTTATACATTATTCACACAGTTATATAATTAAGTATTTAAAAAATTAAGATACGGCCTTAAGTTCAAAATAATCTAGCTTCAGTTTAATTAATCTATTATAAGAAAGTATCCACTAACCTGCACAAGAATAAACCTCAGGGGGAGCAGTTCCAGTATGAACTTTGAAACATTAATACCCAGGATGTTATAGTCTTCTCTCTTGAGATATAAATGAGTTATCCAGTATAAGTCACGGTCAAATGCGCACAAGCAAATTGCATGGCTGAACTAGTCAATATTAATTAAATGACACAAAAATATGGGGAAGTGTTTTCCCAAACACATGAAATTCTTTTGATTACTACAGTGCCCTGTCACCAAATCCACCCTTTCAGTTGCAAGGTATTTTAAGTTTTTCAAAGTATTTTCCAAATCCATGATTTTCTTTGACATCCACGACCCTACACTGTGTCTTAAATACTAAAAAGTCCGCTATGTGCCACAGTTAGTAATGTTAAACAAAAGATTTCACATGCGGAGAAGTCCCTATTGTACAATTTCTCTGGGCTCAGACCAAGGTCTTAGTAACACCACCAAATACCTCAAGAAAGTCAGAACTGTTGGTAAATAAAAGCTCTGCTTTGGCAAGTCCCTCTGGTGAAGGGAAATGAAATCAGGCAGCATCTCAGGTACGTTTGCTTCTGCAAGACCAAAATGAAGTCCCCCCCAGCTGCGGGGACCCGCACAGGGCCTGCTGCCTACCAGCAGCAGCAGGTGATGCCGAGGCCACCGTGTCACTTTATTGTCATAGTCCAGCTCACTTGGGAAAGGACAGACCTGTATAGGCTCCAACACTGGCCGCATTATGAGCCTATCACAAATAGATCAATTTAAGTTAAAAAAAAAAAGGCTGCCTCTGGTTGCTGCATTTATTGTACTTTGGTTTTTCTTCAGTAGTCAAGTGACGTGATAAATCACTAGTATTTATAAATCTCGCTTAATATTTTAAATGTTTCTGATTAACTTAATACTTCTTATTAATCAGGTGTTATGATTTATATTACCTTGATACGGTTTCATCAAAACACAGTTAGAAGTTGAAGCCCTTTTAATTCATATTGAAAAACATGCACCGTGGTCTAGTCTTCTGTCCAGTAGTCAAATAATGTAACACAAGAACATAACTCTTATAGGTTATTTATGAGTCTTGGCTTTCAAGAAGTCTTTCCTTACCAGGTCAACATTTTGCAGATTCATTAGAACAAACTCTGTAGTTTTATTTATTTATTTATTTTGCACAGGTCTCACTATGCGGCTTGGACTCAGAGTGATTCTCCCATTTTCAGCCTCCCCAAAGCTGGGATTACACGTGCGGGCCACCATGCCTGGACTCGGTCAGCAGCTCAGCCCACCGGGGATGGGGCTGGTGTACCATGTAGTACCGGAAAAGTTTAGGTATAAACCAGTGACTATGCTTCATGTTCCTAAAACTATAAGATGCACTAAAAGATAAAGGATCTTCACATGCTGAAGAAGCTCAAGACCATGGCAAAACAAGCATGTGGCTGGGACTCAAGACAGTGGTGACAGACAGTGTGAGAATGACAGGTGCTGTGAACCTTGCCCTGACACTTGTCTGTGGGAAGCTAGCTTTACCCTGAGTACAAAACCAGACAAGGTTCAAGGTAAAAAGGAGAACAAATGACCAGTATCATAGATACAAAGCACCTCAACAAGGTTCAGACATAAAGAATATAAAACCTATCCAAAGATTCATACAGGGCTGGGAGATAGCTCAGTGGCATTAGCACTGGCCTGGCAAGCACAAGGTGCTGAGTTTGATGCCTAGTACAAAAAAAAGCTCAGACATCACGACTAACTCCAATGATGTAAGGATGGTTCAACATATGAAAGTAAATAGAAGTAATACAAAAGCAAGGACAAAATCACATGATCATCTTAGCCTGTGCAGAAAAATGTTTGACAAAATTCATCATCTACTCATGATAAAACTACTGAGGAAAGCAGGTACAGAACAACCTTATATTAATCTAAGGAAAGCCATATAAGACAAACCTATCATCAACATCATACTGAATAGGAGAAAGGCTTAATGATTTCCCTCTAAAGTAAGGAACAAGACAAGGATTTTTCCAGTCACCACTCTCATTCAATATAGTACTCAAAACATTAGAGCAATCAATCCAGAGAAAGAAATTAAAGGAGCACATGTAGGAAAGGAAGAAGTCAAATTATCATTATTCACAGAGTACATCAGCCTCTGTATAAGACCAAAACAATTTCACCCAAGCATTCCTATAATTAATAACCAGATTCAATAATGCAGCAGTGTCTCGGTTACTGTTCTCTCATTGCTGGGACAAATACCCACACCCAAAATGAGGGAAGGAAAGGTCTGTTTAGCTCACCCTTTGTGGAGATTTCAGTCCATACTCTGCTAGCTCCACAGCACTTCCATTGCCGTGGCAAAGAGCAAGAGAGCAAAGGGAGTGGCGGTAACTTGCTAGCTAGCCTCTCTCCCTCCTTACACTGTAATTTAAAGTACCTGCTCCCAGGGCAGGTGCAGTATCCACACCCGAAATAATCAATCACAAACTCCAAAAGCTTCCCCATGAGGCCTGCATGATGCTTGCAGGGAACACCCATACACAAGCCATTACCAGCAGGATACAAAATCAACACACAAAAATCACTAGTGTCCCCATACTACATACTAATGAACTCACTCAAGAGAGAAATTAGGGAAACAATTCCATTCATAAGAGCATCAAGAAAATTTACTTAGGAATTAACCAAACAGTGCAGTTAACACCTCTACCACAAAAACAATAATGCTCTGAAAGAAGATCAAAAAGGACATTAGAAAATTGGAAAAATATCTCCTATTCCTGAACAAGCAGAAGCAATATTGTCAAAATGGCCATACTTACAAAGCTGATATATACATACAAGTTTAATGCAACCCAAATAGAAACACTAAGAGCATTCCTCACAAAACTGAAGAAACCAATCCTAAAGTTCAAATGGAGCTAGAGGAGATCCTGAACAGTAGAAGCAGTCTGAGGCAGCAAGAGCAAAGCAGGGGCACCACAACCCCAGCTTTAAATTACATTATTCAGCTACCATGATAAGGAAAAACACAGCATGGTGCTGGAAGAAAAACAGACATAAGCATTGAAGGAATAGAATCCAGGATGCAGAGATAAATAACTCAGGCACTTTCAGCCATCTGATTGCTGACAGAGGCCTACAAACTTCTGCAAGAGGAAAGAGAGCTGCTTCAGCAAAGGGTGCTGGGAAACAGGTTAGTCCCCAGCAGAACGCTGACCTTACTTCTTTTACTTTGGTCTAAACTGAAGTCAGTATGGATCACACAAGTTTAAGATAACACAAAAAATAACATTTGAGAAACTCAAAACTTAAATACATTAGAAAGTAAAGTAAAATCAAAATATATAAATGAAATAAACTAAATATGTGTAAATACAAAAGAAAATTAAAATATAAAAATAGGAAGCAGGGAAAGAGATCTTTCACAAAAGGGCAAACGACCAGGAGATGGAGGAAGGAGAGAAAGGGAAGGAGAGGGGACAGAAAGGCTGAAGCTGCCACACTCAGGCACCACCTCCCCACGAGGCCTGGAATCACTACAGACCGACAGCTCCTCCTACTAACAGGCATACAAGATTTTTGTATAGTACAAATTGGTAGCTCACAGAAAGCAAAGATAGCTGATTCCTTGGGCATAATTACTTAATGAAAATTTATCAAAATGAATATTTTGGAACCACAAGTATACACTCCTGTAACAACATTCCACTGCTTTAAAAAAAAATGCACAAAAAAAAAATCATTCTCTCCCTTTGTTTGTTTGCCAGGTAGGCCAACACACACACACTCACTCACACACATGCATATACTGGGTAAAAGGCAGGTAAACTGTGAACATTGAGAAGTTTGCACAGACTGCTGACCTGCTGACAGGCATGTAGCAGCCCTTACGTTCCTGCCCGTCAACTTGTAGCCTCCTGTATGAAACTGGAAGGTTGCTTTTCAGTCCTAAGTGTGCTGCACAGATTCCAGGAAACCGTGGGAGGGACACGGGTCTCTGGCAGCTCAGTGCATGACTGAGAGCAGCATGGCAACTTGCATAATCAGAGCTCGCCAACAGACCCACCCAAGATGTAGACACCGGTCTTTAAAAAAAATGCCAGTGCCCATTAGGTTCACTGTGCTCTGCAAAAAGCCAGAAACAGATTCATGCTTGCTTCTTCTCAACAATCAGCACAGTGGGCAGCAGATTAAACCTAGTTCTGGTTTCAGCTAATGAGAAGCATGAAGCCAGTGGCGGGCAAACTCCATTTCCTCCTCTGTAGCCATCCGCAATGTTTGGGAAGCTCCATCCATGCTTTGCACCTCTGCTGAGGGAAAGTAGGGGGCATAGCTGTGTGTGTGTGTGTGATGTGGTGTGGTGTCTGTCTGTCTGTCTGTCTGTCACGATTTTCATCTTGAATGCCCCCCACAGGCAGTTTCAAAGCCTTGGTAGCCTGCTTGTGACACTGTCCGGAGGTGGCAGACCTTTCAGAAGCTGAGGCCCTGTGAGTGGAAAGCACTGGGTAATTAGGAGGAGCATGCCCTGGAAGGGGATGCTGAAGCCCTTGCCCCCTCCGCTCTCTTTTGTGGCTTCTGGCTGTCTGAGGCAAGGGGCCTCCTCCACCGTGCGTCCCACATCAGGAGGTGTGGCCTGGCCACAGGCCCAAAGGCAGCAGGCCACTCAACCACGGACTGGAGCCCCAGGGAAATCCTTCCTCCTATCATGCTGAGTCTCTCAGTTATTTTG
This sequence comes from Ctenomys sociabilis, assembly GCA_004027165.1. Lineage (NCBI taxonomy): Eukaryota > Metazoa > Chordata > Mammalia > Rodentia > Ctenomyidae > Ctenomys > Ctenomys sociabilis. The sequence goes on from PVKA01000966.1 coordinate 141,111, forward strand.
TAATAAACAACAGAAAGCTGATTTACACATTGTATAAAACTCACACTATTTCAAAAATGAATTTGGAGGCTGGGTGATGGCTCAGTGGCATAAGCTCCTGCTGGACCAAATAATATAATCATTGATTTGACTGCCCAGCTTCTATTTATTAAAACCCAGGACCTCTTGGGCAGAGACCTTATCAATGATGTTAACCGTTATTGCCCAGCCCTGAGCAGTGGACAGTGCTTAGCGAATGATCTGCTTTGTCAGACAACCCTGATAGGCAGAGGGAGACAGACGGTTAATGACAGCATTTTAGGCCTAAGTTCCTTTTAGTTATCAGAGCGATACTTTTACAAGAAAGATGTATTTCAAGAAAGTCTATCCCCACCATTATGCTACTGAATAAACAGCACACAGAATTCAAAGGTTTCTTTTTCCTCACTCATATAAAAAGAGAAGTAAATGTTCTTAAATTAAAATGAAACTTTTAGTTTGGACAGCCACCTCCAAAAACACAGCCGGCTAAATCATCTGGAAGAAAATGAATTTGGCCCCCTAAAACTAAATAAAGTCCTGACAGGTAAGGATACTAACATTACAGCTAAATGAAAGAAAACGTACCTCTCACTCACCAGCTATCAAGAGGCTGCAGCAAATAACAACATACATACTGTGAAGATGTCAACACCTGTCTCTAAAGGATGAAAAAATACTTGTGTAGCAACAACCTTGCTGGGAAAAGACGTGACAGTAGACCTTAACGAATAGATGTCCTTTCTCGAACTTGCAGGAAGCACCAGAAAAAAATACGTTGTGGTACTCAGGGAAAAATCACCTAGAATCACAGCGCTGAAGCCATTCCAGTGTAGAGCCTGCCTGCCAAGTGTGGATCACCAACAAGTCCCATTTAATGCCACCAAGCTGTTCTCTGAGACCCTGGGTTCTATGCAAGCCCCTGGTCGACCTGAAGACGCCCACTCTAAGGCAACAAAAACCTCTGCTACGAACATAGTCCAAATACTGTCATGCTAGCGAGCCTCGAAATCCTGCCACATCAGGCCCACCCAGAGGTTGTACTTGCTCATTTTCTTTCCTACCAGACTGATATTTTTCAGAGAAAAACCACTACTTCCGACAATTTTCTTGTCTCTTAGAAAAACTGGTCAGGAATAGATTTAGGTGCTACTTTTGTTATATAAAATAATATTGTAGTATATTTTCTTCCATAATTATACAGTTACTTGATTCCGCTCTCCCTTTTGTCTACTGTAGATGCATCTACGAACTCTGGCTAGCATTAGGTCACATTCACGTATTTAATAAAAAAGAGCTTATGGTTAACTATCTCATAGTTATACAGAATTAGATCCTGTCAAGAAAGGACTGCTTTCCCTCAAGTGTGAACATTAAAAGGAAAAGCTGGTATGGCAAGAGTTGTGTATGACTGGGTAACAATAATGACCACAAAGTAGGGGCCATCTGTGAATAGCTTTGGGGCCCGGTGTGCATGCCAGCCCCGTCCTAGGGTGTATGGGACAGCCACTGAGACTGGGTACGGCGACCTGCGCCTGCAGTCTCAGTGCTCGAGCGGCTGAAACCAGGCGGCTCACTATGAGTCCAGTCTGTGAGATGAGACCCTGTACACCCTGTAGTAAACAAATTAAAAAAACAATGAAAATATGACTTAAAAAATATTTTGGGGGATGTTCTCTCTACCCTCATGAATTAAACCTCCTTCTCCTTCTTTTTCTTCATTTTTGTTTTTTTCATATTTGGTACAGGGTCTCACTGTGCAGCTCAGACTTATAGCGACCCTCCTGTTTTCAGCCTGCCTAGTGCTGGGATTACAAGGCAGGGGCCACCACGCCCAGGCTTGGTGCAGCTCAGTGCCCCCAGAGGCAGGGCTCGTGCAGCACTGGGGTGCAAACACTTAGCCCCCTTGAGTTATCTCACTGGTCCTAAATGCCCTGCTTCTAAGAAAAGCAGTATCTCCCAGCTAAAGACAAAAATGATATGACAGATAAAATAATTGTCCCCAAACTTCAGATAGCCATATGCCCCTTTCATGATTTTTATACCTGTGAACCAAAATTCTATCATTAATACAGTATTTTTCTTTAAATCAACTCAATTTTAACAACCTAACTTAAACTTTTAAAGGAGACAATTTTATATTGCCACTGTAAAAATCCAGTGTCACTTGGATAAATGTTACATATATCACTTACCATAAAAGGAAAACTGAAAATCAAATACGGCTAGCCAAAAATACATTCTTTCATCTCACCTCATGTGCCGCATAGAATACTGAAACAATTTATTTTGTATTAAGCTCATACTAGAGAATGAACGGGTAATGTACATACGTATTTTACATACATATTCCTCTGTCCCCTTAACAAGGCTAAAGTGCAGAGGACCACCAGAAGAGGTAGACAGGAAGCTGAGAACCTGGCGGACCACGAGTTAAGTCTGAGTGCCGAGTGCAAAGTGGGGGATGGGTACATTGGACGCCACAAGCAATGAGAAGCAGAAACACAGAACAGCAGGCTCTGCCCCATTTCGCCATTGTTCTTATGGAGGTCTTTCTGTCCCTAACTGTGTGTCACAGAGCAGGTCTCTGCACTGTTTGGCTTGAAGGCCCAGCACCTACCTCTCAGCGCCAACCCTTTTAGACACACATGTCTGAGCTCACAAATTAGCCATCACAACGAAATGGCATGCTGTTAATAGGTCTCTTCATTGTAGCTGACAGCGCAGAACAAATATCAGTTCTTGTACTAAGACTAAACTTCTGGAATGTCAACTGAGGTTCCCAGCGTGAGATGCCAAATTACCTAGAGGTTACTCCAAGAACACATGGCACAGGCCCCCAATTGTGATGCTGCTCACCACATACCAAAGAGCGCCATGTGTTCCAGCTCCTTCTGGCCATCCTCCTCACCAATCAGATTCTCAGTTTTCTAGCCAACTCATTTTTGTTCTAATACCTTAGCATTCAATAAAACAGGTATGTGTTTTACAGACAAAACTGGGTGAGTGAACCTGAGGAAATTGACAATGGATGGATGGATGGATGGATGGATGGATGGATGGATGGATGGATGGATGGATGGGTAGATGGATGAATGGATGGATGGATGGGTGGATGGATGGATGGAAACAGATTAACCTTAGAGAAAGGGCACCTGCATACATGCAGTATTCTACAGTTTATTCCAAGCACTTCCAAAGTTTCCAAGGAACACCACTGGAACCCATTTGTATTCTGAACCTTTTGCAAGTAAATGACTGATTCTTCTCCCTCTTTCCTGTCTGGACAGACTGGCTGCACTCTCACCCACAGAGCCTCCTCCTTACAAGCTGTGCTATCTTGATTAACTTACTTCTACTCTCTGGATGTCCATCTCTACCTGTTAAATACTGAAGAGAACTATCTGGCCCATGGGCCACAGAAAGCTCAACAAGTGATGAATTAGCACACAGCCAAGCTTACAGAGGTAGCCACAGTCTCTGGCTACACTTTTGGAAACAGATCACAATACCAAATATGCAAATATCAAAGGAATAATGTTCATTTTTGTACAGTGCAATACCACATACTTTCATTTTGCTGTGCAGTAACTTTCGTTTTCCAGCACCATCCAGTGGCATTAGCAAGCACCATGAGCATCGTGCCCAGGGGTACTCACAGCCACACCTAAGCAAATGAGAAGGACCACAATTTATTCCATTTACGGTACCCTGCGTTCCACTTCTTTCTCCATCAAAATCTCCTATGCTTGTAATACTCATGGAGCTCCTCTCATTTCTAAGTCAGAAAGGTGAGCACCTGTGACCACAGGAGAGGAAATTTGAGTCCTGATACCTGTAATATTTTTGAAACAGAAAAGCCTCCCCCATGCCTCTACCCAGGAGATGGTAAGTTACTCTGACATCACAGCTGTTGCCCCTCCAAACAGATTCGTCTGCATCTCAGCTAACATTCCCTCTGGGCAGGCATCTACTCATGTCTATGGTTATTTATCATGACTGGCTATACACAGACAGTGCCTTTGGTATTAAACAAAATGGACCCACAGATCCCTAGACTAAGACAGCTGGAAGATACAGACATACATTAAATAAGACATAGGCAGGAAAATTTCAGTGCCTTCTGTAAGATGAAGAAATAGACGCAGACCTGGTAGAGTTCAGTAGAGCTCCTGTATAGCTCCCCACAAGGGGAGCAGGATCTAAAATCTGAGATGGTTCCTGGTCAGAATAACATCTGTGGGCATCAACAAGCTAGTGTACCAGCCAGAAAAAACACTATTTTGCAAGAGAATCATCTTGAACCAGAAGGACTATCATGCAACGTGAACGGAAGGGCAAGTTCCTGACCTTCTAACTAATGCACTTCTACGGTGACTCCATACACCTCTGAGTGAAAGAATCTGTTCAAAACTCAAAGGAGAAAATGCCATTCTCCATCTGCAATCATCTAAATGTGGAGTCGTGGGCAGAGGAAATAGCTCTGGCCTCATGAGGTGGTCTCCAACCCGCCGGATGCCCCCTGAGAAACAATCTGTGTAGAGACAGGGGATTTGCATTTCCTCAAAAGGCATTAGCCATCGTCACATCATCGGGATGAATCTAAGAACCCTGGAAAGAGCAGTGCATTTCCCCACTGACACAGCTGTACCAAAAATTCAACCCATGGCTCTAAGCAAAATGAGAAAGCACAACTAGTAATTTCTAACATGGCATCCAATCTTCATTTCTGTGATCCTTCAATTCTCAGTTCAAGTATAAACAGACTTTTCTCCCTGAAGTAGGCAAAGGATTAAGTAGGCAGGACATTTTCTGAGTTCTGTGCAGCATATGTTCATAAGCTTTCCTTTTGTAGCATTTATAGATTCATCCCAGGGTGGGGGCAAGCAGGAGCAAAGCAATTTGGCATGCTTACATTCACTTTATCAGGAAAAGCGAGCACAGACTGCAGGGACCACCCAGACCGGGGCTGCAAAGAAGCTTCTGGGAATCCCGAGGGGGCTGCTGATTATTTTCCCTACAGAGATGCTCAAGCTGAGCCATCCTTCTTGCACACAGTAAATGAGCTTCACTCAACTATCCTCAGGAAAGGGGTGGCCAACCAGACAGGTGATTACACATGCCTAATTTCTGACCAGGCTCCACAATCACCCTGCTCTTCTGGACTCCAGCCAGGTGGCCTATAGAGGTCCACAGACCTTCGGGTCTGCATTCTGATAAGTCTGAGCCTGAGGATCGCTTGGCGCAGCACTGGCACTTTTCTGACCCGTACGCACCCTCTACAGGTGACACGCACAGTTGGGCAGAATGCAGGGCACAGTGATGACGTGCTGGAATTTTTAGTATTCAGAATAGAATGGTTACGGGAAAGGAAGCAGATGCCCTTGTCTTTTCTAGAAATCTACATAGAAACTAATGGGGGAAAAAACCAACATACCAGACTTCAGGGATGGTGAACTCTTCAGGGCTTTCAATGGCAACCAAAGGCCCACTGCAGTCCAGGTGCCATAGGTCTGCCACCACGGTGGCACGGCTGGTCACCTCTAGGCCCTAGGATGAGGAGTAGCTTATATTCTGTCTTCTTTTGTTGATCTTGTTTCCAAATATTCTAAAATTGGAATGTGTCACTTTTGTGATAGGAATAAAGTAATTAAGAGATTTAAAGATATCAGGTGGCACTTGTGAAATGAATTTTATATGCAAAACAAAGGTGTATTTCCATTAAAACATAATAATTGATCTGTCCCCAGGAAAGAACTACATCATATCTCACATTCAGCACTGACAATATCACTGTCACTTTTATATACAGTACCTAGAGGAGATAGGACTACCCTATCTCCTCTACATAATCCAGGTGGTAATTAAGTTATTTATGTCATTGGGACTCTCTAAGTATTACTAGAGATAGAGAATCTGAAAAACAACATTTAACAGGGTTGTTAATCTGTCTGCCTGCCCTAGATTCCACCTTTCTGGAAAATCTCTCCCAAGCCTGCCAGATGGGATTAAGCAACATTAGGTAGGCAACCAGCCACGTGGACCCTACGCCTACCGAAGGCTGCCTTCTGCGAGGGAGAGCACAGTGCAGACACCAGTCCACTCCGATTCCTTCCTCTAGGGAAAAGGAACTGGAGTGCAGAGTTCCAGTTAGCTCTATGAGGTCCGTGAACAGGGACAGGGAGCTGCCGTGGCATCCAGGTCAGACTGTGTGTGCTGAGAGAGACAGACAAGCCAGTCTGGGAGGACAGAGGATGCCACACCTGCTCTTGAGGATAGCGACAGGCAGCATATTTATCTATTTACCTGGGTCACTCCTGTTAGTTTCTAAGGACCAACCACTGGGCCTAAGGCCTCAGGAGGCTTGCAAACCAAAATTTTTCAAGTCAGTGACTACAGACAGGTACAGAGATGCACATCTATAATACTAGTACTTTGGGAAGTTAAGGCAGTAGGATCAAAAGTTTGAATACTGCTTGGGCAACTCAGTAAAACCCTGCCAATCAATCAATCAATCAAGGTGCTAGGGAGGGAGTCAGTGCAAAAACCTTGAATTCAATCCCAAGTTCCACAAAGGGGTAAAAATATCAATAAACTATGTCAGCATTAGAGTAAGTCATATTGTTTTACTGTCTTTTTGTTTGTGTGCTTGCTTGCTTTACTTTGTCTCTTAAGGCGCAATCATTCCTAAGGTGTAGTTGTACAAAATTAGGAACCCTCTTTACTCAGAACAAATGGATTCCCTCCTGATCCTTTCCTTACTACTCAACCTCAAGGTCATTAGCACAGAAAAGCCCTCTCAGAGCACTTGGAAGTAACAGGCCCGCCCTGTTTTGCTTTCCCATATCCCTCAACTTGAGCTCAGAGCAACTTGACTACGCTTTGTTTGTCTGCTACTGTGATCTGCCTCCCTGCCTGGAGTGAAAATCACCAGCTGAGCCATGTTCCTCAAGCCTCACGTAGAGCCTCACGTAGCACGTTCCTGGCACCGCACAGGGTGTGAATGAGTAGGAGGCCCAGTCGGTGGACTCTCGCACCAAACACACTCCAAGGAAGTAGCAGTCACTTCAAGAGACTCAAGACTCAGTCTCAGCCAGGCGTGGTGGTGCATGCCTGTAATCCCAGCACTTGGGAGGCTGAGGCAGGAGGATTGTTGTGAGTTCAAGACCAGCCTGAGCTACAAAGTGAGCTTAAGGCCAGCCTGAACTGCATAGTAAGACCCTGTCTCAAAAAGACCAAAAAAAAAAAAAAAAAAACTCAGTCTCTTCTGGTAATGAACAAATGACAGAAAGAAGAACACGAGATGCAAATACAAAGCTAGGAAACATCCACGCAACAGATGCTGCTGAGGGCCTCAGGGAAGCAGCTGCCCTCTTCCGCCCATAAAGGTCTCTGAGGTGAAATGATGCACCAGGGTTCCTGGGAATGAGTGCTTAGATTAAACACTCTCTTTGGGCGTAGCTGAGAGTTTCTGAGTCTATGAGAGTCCCCCAAATTCAAGAACCTGGCAAAGTAGCCCGGCCTCTGCAGTGCAGGTGGGCGTCATCAGAGGGCCTGAGAAGACCAAAGCAAGAGGCCGGAGGGCACGCCCCTCTTTCTATGTTGCTGCTTTGTGCTGGGACCCATCATCTCCCGCTCCTGCAGCCTGGGCTGGCATGTGCATTTATGGCTCCACTGGTTCTTAAGCCTTTGAACTTGGACTCAGTCACAGCCTCAGCTTACCGAGGTCTACAGCTGGCAGACCAGGAGGGAATTCCAAGGCCTCCATTACTGCATCAGCCAATCCCCATTATAAATAAACAAATAAGTAACATATTGGTCCTACTTCTCTGGAGAACCTTAACACAAGACCCAATTTTATTAGCATGTTTTTCTGCCACAAAGCCATGTATCCAAGGAAGATTCCAGACAAGGTATAAATTCCTGTGTTTCTTATTTAAAATACAGAAAGGTTTATGGTTGTTGAGACACCTGTCCCATTAGGTACGACAGCAGCTTGGCAGGCTCAGTCAGAGGCAGAGAACCAGCCCCACCCCATCACACTCCCACCTCCTCCGGCTGGGAGTGGCTAAGCCTCTTCCCTTACTGTGAAGGTCAAATCTTATTTTCTACAAGTGTCACAACAGAAACAAAGTTGGAAAGCACCAGAGTGTCACTTGGGGCAATACATTCTGTATGTCACTTCTGATTTAAGAAGGCTGAAGTGGGGGCAATCAGCCAAACCTAAAGAGTTTGAGACCTGAAGAGATGTGAAGAGGCTCCAAGATCCCTCACCTTTATACAGGGGTGAACCAGATCGAGTGTCAGTAGGAGCTCCCTCCATGCCCCTGTATGGCTCCTAAAGTAAAGCAGCTGTCTTAAAACCATGAAAGCAGCCCATCTGAGAACTAAGGCAGTGTACTGAGGATGGCAGAAGAAAGGGAGCAAGATGCAGTTGACTTTGATGGCACTATTGAGCCACAGAGCCATAAAAAAAAAACCTACAGCTATGTGCCACCAGAAGGCTTCCTCCTTGGGTTTTATTTTGTAGATTTTGAAATGTAAGTTTGTAGAGCAATTCACAGGATAATTGACAGTGCTTAGCAATCTGTCACCAGCTTAGTATTCAAAATCCTCTTCCTGCTGCACAGTGACAACCATCAAAGGCACCCTAGTGGGTCCCCAGTTGCTCGACACCAGGGAAAAGTGGCTTTTGGTGGGATTCCAGGCCCTCAGAACTAGGATTTGAAGGGAGAGCCTTCCCATCAGTCATGGCTTCTGAGAGACCCAGCAGGTATTCATGGAGAGGGTGGGAAGTTTTTTTCTTTTAATTTCCTTGTTTTGAGCTAACTTTTTGATAATTTGCAGCCAAAAGAATCTTAAGTGATAAATCCATCCTCACATAATTAGCAGCAAATTTATGTGGTCTCCTTTGAGCAAAGACTCAGGAGGACATGATGGATGCAGAGATTCATAATTCTGCCAGTACTCCCCAAAGCTTTAGACGGTAGATCTTAAGTGACCCCCGCCCCAAATAAAAGACAAATGAGATGCCAGGAGAAATGATTTATCTTATGATCATTTTGCACCTCTCACCAGAACCGTGAGGCATCCCAGGCATGAAAGATGTCACCTGGTCTTAGGGTTAACTTAGGGGCAATATAATCTTAAAATGCCAATTCATACTTTATGTAGTTTCCCCACTGCGTATGTTTTTCCCTTCTCATTTCACAAACCTCATCAGATTGTGCCTTGTCTTTTTCTCAGGCACACGGCCAAAGGCAGGAGGTACTGGAAGACAATTTCTGATCCCCTCCTCAAATCCTACCTACTAAGAACTTTTCTCCTACAGCCTGAATTCCTGGAAAGGAATGTGCTAGAGACCATCAGAAAGGACCACAGAGGTAAGTTTATATTGCTCTGCTTTGCTTAAAATTGTTTCTTCTAAACTTGCTCAGGCAGACAGTTGCAATACAACAAAAAATAGGCTCACCTAGTATTGAGGAAGAAGTGGAAGTTTTTCCGTTCCTTAAAGTAGTAGAAGTTGGCATTTGCTGCCTGGTAGGACTCTAGGAGAGATGACAGGACCTTTGATGGGTTGGTGGCAGAATCCTGGGAACTGGAACACCAGGGCCTTGAAGTCACAGTGAAGAGCTCCACGTCCTTTGAACAGACACAACAGAACATCCAGCACTACAAGGGCATGGGCCTTGCAAAGTGACCAGAGAGGACTGAAGATCAGAGAGCCTGCTCTGAATGTTCTGTGCTAAGGTGGACCTGTAGCACTTTAGCACCAGTGATGCTGTGTGAGTAAGAAACAAACACCTCAGAGAAGAAGCGCTCCAAACTTCAGTGGGAGAAAGGTGCCCAAGCATGTCCATATTCATAATTAGAATTCATGCAAGTAGCTCGGTGCAGCAGCCTCCAGCTGCCATCCAGCTTCTGCAGAGCCTGGAGAGAGACCATAAATTGGAGGCCAGCCTGGACATCTTAGCAAATCCTTGTCTCAAAAATAAATGAATATATACATACATACATACATGCATACATACATACATACATACATACATACTTTTAAATTCATGGATGTGATATTCAAAACATTTTTTTTTTTCAAAATGAAACCTTTAAATTAGAATGCAAGCTCAACAAAGTATTTTCAGTCGGTTGGACATACCTGGACCCCTACAACACAACACATTCCCAACCAAGTTCCTTTCAGTTATTCACTGTAGCAGTCCTGAAAAATTCTGCTACTTCCTAAAAGGAAAAGTAACTGTAAAACTGAAAGCTCCAGAACCGATGAATATTATTAAAATTTTTTAAAAATATTCAAATAAAAGGCCATACAGATCGCTTTCGCTTTAATCCTCTCTCATGTTATACCCACTTATGAGAACCTGCTTGATTTTCCTCCATGTGCTAAGAAGTAATGAAGACTGACTACAAAGAAAAGAAGTGTCCGGCATGCATGGCACTTTAAACAGTTGAGACTCCCAAATAATGCAACAGCATTTTCAAGTCACACAAGGGATGTGAAGTGAAAATGTTCTTGGAGGAAATATTCTCTAATAATACTTACCTACTTCAGAGGGTGCTGCAAAGCTCTATTAACACCAAGGGACAGTTGAAGATCTTCAAATAAAAATCACTATAGAAATGTAAAGCATTATTATTAAAGTTCTGAAATAATTTCACACCTAGGGATGAGAAAACCCCAGGCCAAATTTCACTGCTTCTCTCCTGCCTGATAAACAGGAAATGCCACAAGCCTGAAGGGTGGGGGTAGAAATCAAGCAGAACAAAGGCATTAAAGTTTCTCTTCTACTAAAGCTTTGCAATTCCCTAGATGCCATCTTGGGAGCTGGGGTGGGTTCGGGTGGGGAATGGAGGACTTAAAAGCCAGGGGGAAAGAGAAGGACAATATTTTCCAAGCCTTTGTACCAGGGAAACCAAAAACCAACTGAGCTGGAAAAAATAAATAAACAAACAAAAAAAGCTTAGCCCACTCCAATGGCATATATGTCCTCCCAAAGCAACCACCAAAGTTAAAAAGGACCACATAACTCATGACCAGAAGCTGCTTTAACAGACATCAGGATTTCCATTTCACTATGGAGAGCACTAAGCAAGCCAGTCATTTGTTGTTGCTAATGGTAGTAGTCATGCTATAGTGATAGGTTACAAAACAAAAGTCCTGGAGCCAGAGGGATAGCTAAGAGGCATAAGCACCTACCTGGAGGCACAAGGATCCCAGGCCTCACATGCAGTGCAGTCTTGGCCCTGGATGCAGGCACCCGAACCACATGCGGTGATGCATTCTTGTAATCCCAGCACTTGGGAAGTTGAGCCAGGTGGATCTGTGCTAGTTCAAGACCAGTCTAGGGGCTCCAAAGTGAGCACAAGGCCTGTCAGAACTGCATAGTGAGTCCCCATGGGGGAAAAAAAGTGCTCAAACCCCAATGATCAATGGAATTGCCTGTGGAACTTTTTCAAACACAGTGGTACTTCAACCCACAAACTTAATTCTTTCTACAATTCTGGTCACAAACCAAATTGGACAAGAACTGAATAAAATTCAGTGGTTAGGTTCAATGTTGACTTTATGGGGAAATTTGATTCAGTTCTTTCCAATTCGATTTGCAACCAGAATCGTTGCAAGAATTAAGTTTGTGAACCGAGGTGCTGCCACACAAGTTCTTGTTCCCCCATCAGGCAACTGATGACTCTGAACCTCGAAGACAGAAACTAAATGATATTTCTTAAAAAGTGGTGTATGTGGTGCTAGAAACCAAACCCACGGCCCTGACTCTTCTGCCGCTGAGCAACACTCTCAGGCCCCACAGTCTCTCCTTAGTACCATCATTATGATAACAACTGAAGTGACAGTCTGTAAATACTGCCTTTAAAATGTAGTCTGTGCAGGTGGGCTAGTAACTCCTCCCTGTCTGAGGACAAGTGACTTTCAGACACAGTTTCCACAGCAATAAACTGCACACACTAGTACGACCCAGGTTTGAAATCTAGATTTCTTAGCTCTTCACTAGGAAAGTAAACAATGTTTTAAAAGCATATATCAATCCAAAACAGAAAAAAATTATATGTCAAAGAAAGCCTAACCATATCACTTGGCTCAACACTGGGGAAAGATATAACCACAGTGACATAAATATTATCTATTGACCTGAACAAAAATTGTGGTGTAACTCCTTCGGATGGCTACAGTAATGAGAAGCAAGTAGGGTTAGGGAGAGTCGGAGAGCTAGTGCTGAAATTGATTGCTACAAAAACTAATATAATCACTGTTGTAGTGTGTGTCCGGGGTCCCGTCCAAAGCCTTGTGCAGTCGTGGGGCATCTACTGGAGTTTGTGATGATTTGGGCTGGATGTTGCACCCGCCCCAGAGCAGGTACTCTGCATTACATGGAAGGAGGAGAGAAAGGCTTTCTAGCTGGTGGAGTTGCGTCTCCTCCCTTTGCTCTCTTGCTCTTTGCTGCTGCTATGAATGGCTGCTCGCTGCCTTGTATCACCCTGCCTTGGAGCCTGCTGAGTATGGACTGAAACCTGCAGTAGCTGTGAGCTAAATAAACCTTTCCTTTCTTCATTTTGAGCACTGGGTATCTGTCCCAGCAATGAGAGCAGACTACCAAAACAATGACATTATTTGGAAATAGAGATCAACATGGGAAGTATCAAATTGAAGTTGTTAGTTCCAGGGAGAACATCTGGAGAGGCGGAGAGTTAGAAAGAGGAGAAAAATGCAACATTTTTTTCAATACTTATTTCTTAATGCTGCTGCATTTGAACAGCATAGGCACCATTATTTTGATCAAAATAAAAATAAATCTTAAAGGAAAGCTCATAACACGTATAATACTGTGCTTCTTATGTACTGGGGTCATTCACAGCCTTTCAATTTACTAAAACTTGCTTTTGTCCCTTGACTGATTGATCGAGTCTTTCCAACCAGACCACCAAAATGTTCAATTCTTAAAATGAGGACAAGACACTTTCTTTGTCCCTAGTACACTATATGTTGAGTTGGATTGAGGATGGTGGGGAAAATATATGTATATGAAGACAAAAACCCACTGTGCTATCATGGTCACAGAGGGAGAGAACACACAAGCATGACAGGTGAGCCACCACCAAGCGCAATTGTGCATTCACTTCCCTTTCTTCCTCAGCCTCAAAAGCAAGCCCCCAATTTTTCATTGGTTTAAGAAGTATGTACACAATAATAACAATAATGCCAGATGGTGTGCAGCACTTTACAATTTGGCAAGTACTTTCACAAACATTATATTTATGTGATGGCCCCTACCTGGAAAAAAATAAAAGAAAAAAAAACTCTAAGCAATAAGCAGGGCAACGATAATCCTGATTGGATAACTGTAGAACCTGATACCTTAGGGAAAGTCAGGAATCTTATGGCGTCACGAAGCTAGCAAGTGGCAGAGTCCAAGGGAGAAGTCCCAGAAACCATTTCTCTACTTATTTATTTATTTGTATTTTAGGGAAGGGTCTACAGGGTGTTCAGGGTCTCACTACTAGATTGGACTCATAGTGATCCTCCTATTTACAGCCTCCTAAGATTACAGGCGTGCCACCATGCCCAGTCTCAATTGCCATCTCAGGGTGCCCTGGGGGTGTGGCCTGCATGGCAGGCCCCAGGGATCGAACCCCAGACCCTGCGCCTGCTTACAGGCACTTTAATCCTCTGAGCTATTTGGCCAGTCCCTAAGAAACCCTTTCTCGAAGGCTATCCCCACCATGAAATGCTCTCCTGCTACTGATTCACAGTTAGACTGCAAAGCTGACCTCTCCAAGAAAAATCATTCTCCAGCTCTGTCTTAGGCCCTAAGCAAAACCCTGAAGTGAGTAACACATAGAACACAAAGAGAAACAAAATACTTCTACTTAGTTCTCAAGAAACCAAAAGCATTGCCAGAGACAACACAAGGTAATGGAGTTTTATACATCATTGAAAAGACGTGAGCAGTGCGGGGAAATGTTAGGAAATGGAAATGAAAAAACCTGAGAAAAGTAGAAAAACATTTAGCGAGCACAACTGTTTGGAGAGGCTAAGGCAGACAGCACCCTTTCACAGCCCTTTCAAGAGGCCAAGGCTCACGAGCAGAGAAGACCTCTGCACTTTTCTTCTTACCACCAACTCTACTCCTGCCTCTGGATCCAAGAGCTCAGAGAAGCAACCAAAGCGACTTCTTTGTACCAAGCACTGGAGGGCCAGGGAGTGAAGCAAAATAGCCCGTTTCTGACAGCCTAGTGGAGAAATCGCCACTGCTGGCAATTTGCTACAAAATATTCCAATACTTACTCATAGCAGAAGAAAGCAATGAATGATATTCTTAAGCTTATACCTCCAAATAGATCCTGTGTACTCAGTCTAGTTCTCCAGTGTATGAACTACTGATCCAAGTGAGGCTCTGTGCTTACAAGTGACAAGAACCAAACGGCAGTTTCCAAAGGCTGAACAGAGGCTTGGTGAGTCTGTGGCAGACTGGAAAGCAAGGCTTAGAGACATCGGTAGCCAAGACAGACATGGAGGGCAGAAAGCAAAAAATTCTGTTGGTGGTTTTATAGAAAATATTGTCATTCAGAGTGTCCACCCAGGACAAAGGGGAAATCCCTTAGCCTAAAATCCAAATTCCAGAAAAGAAACACATGTTTATTCATGCTGTGCTCATAGATCCACCCTTCGGCTGAGTGCAAGCCCATGATTATAGTTCTCCTAGACTAAGTACCTCAAAGGAAAAACAGACATAAGACAGGAAACAGAGGGAGTGCTACCAGCTCTCTTCAAAAACTCTTTAAGCATTTAACTAGCAATAGACAACTAAGTCCTTAAGGCCATTTAAAAAAATCTTTTCTCTTTCTTTTGTTGAGACAGTGTCTCACTATGTAGGTAAGGCTCACTTCGAGCTCACACTGTAGCCCAGCCTGAAATACGCCTTTTCCCTTGGTCCTTAGGGGCAGGGCAGCTTTGCTCTTTAATGCCAATAGCTCCTTGTGGAAACACCATCTCAGAGCTTATAGAAGGAATATACTTTCAGAATATCTAATGAATGATGTCATAAGGATGTGTTGTGCTGCTGCTGATGATGACAATGACAGTGGCATTAACAAGAGCAGCCAGCCCTGACTCTCCTATGGGCCAGAACCTACTCTACGTCACTGATGTACAGCGACACACTTCACTTCACCACGACTCTAGGAGGCACATACAATGTCACCTCCATTTCACAGATTAGGAAGTTGATCAGAAAATTAGTGATTCACTTGTCCACTGTGCAACATCCAAAACGACACCTAACCCACTGCAGCCTCCGGAGTACAAGGTGACCAAAGGTTGTCATGGAGATAGAGAGAACGGTGGCAGCAACAGGCCAGTGCCTCTGGGAGGAATGTGAGCACGGGGCTACACAGAACAGCCGTGAAGTGCCTAAGGTTGCCATATCGCCATTAACAATAATAAGTTACGGACACCTATGTCTGAAAGTTATTAGGTACTGCGTTGGCCTAAGAGGTGATGTGAATTTTCAGGACATATAAACATACGATTGAAAGAATTATCTCCTTTCTAAGATGGTATTCTTTTTAAATTAATGTCAACCATTATAGTGAACTTCCAAGCCCACCGCACTTCATGAACCAAAGTTTGGTTACACAAAAGCAAACTGTCAAAAATGGAGATTCTGGGGCTGGGGAGATAGCGGCATACGCAGCCTGCTGGGCAAGTGCCAGGTCCTGAGTTTGATTCCAGATACCAAAACAAAAAAGGAGAATCTTTAAGTTCCTGCTCTAATTATTCAAAAGTGATTTTCTTTTGAATTATTATTATTATGGTATTATTATTATTATTATTGAGACAGGGTCTCACTCATTTCAGGCTGTTCTCAAACGAACTCTTTGAGTAGCCTAGCCTGCAACTCATGATGGTCCTCCTGCATCAGCTTCCCGCGTGCTGGAACCACAGGTGTGCACCATCATGCCTAGTACATTTATACTCAAAATAAACATTAAAAACTCAGGCCCAAAATTATATTTGTCATAAAGTTTTAGGAATAACTAAGATAAACATGAAGTAAACCAAATTGGCTCTTCAACTTAAACTAAAGTGGCCATGGTCATGATTACTGTAATAGAATGACAGAAAGAAAAAAAACCTCAAGTTGTCAAAAACATAATTGATGATAAAAACAAATGTAAAATTATGGCATAATTCACCCTGGCTACCAAAGACTCTTGATGAAACTGCAGGCCTATAATTCCCCAGAATGAATTCTCTAAATTAAAATACTTCATGCAGAACCAAAATTAAACAATGAATCAAAGAATAATGCAGTACAGAGGTAAGCTTATAAATACACCTAGCAAAGAGGAAACAATTACATTTTTCCTTGTAAAACCCACCTTGATTGTAAGGTTTCACAGGAGGCTGAGTAGATACTGTTCTCCTTGCCTGCAGCTTGGAAGTTCATTTCTTGTAACTCACTTAGGGGTGACTGGATAGAATGCAATTAGCTATACCAAACTGATGGGCTTTCTTCTTTCTACAAAACTAGCCTCTCCATGCAATTGCACAACTGACTTTCAAGATAAATTTCATCTGAGCCAATTGAAATGTCACTCTGCATCGTATTTTAAGTGCTTTATTTTTGCCAACTGGTTTTATTTAACTATTGACCAAAAATGGTACAACAGCATTCTTTTTCCATCTAGCATTAATCTTAGTACACTGAACTCCATTGTAATGTCTTAACTGTGGAGGAGAAAGCCACCGTCAGCAAGCGCACGATTGCCTTTGGCCACCCTCAGCACATCATTTCATTTCCTCCCGCTCGCTGCTAACCATTGCTCAGCACTTTCGCCTACGAGAGAGGACAAGCAGGTGGTTAAGGAAGTTGTCCTGTCAGCTATATCTTTAATCCAAGTGTTTAAATCTCTGAATAAAAGAAAAATCAATGTTGTAAAGGCAATGTTTGTCAAGGCCATGTAATAAATACACTTACCTTTACAGACCGTTCTCAGTGGATTTCCCTTCTTTGCTGAGCTTCAAAGCTACAAGGAGATAAAAATGAAAGGGCTTGGTTTGCTGTAAGTAGAAAACCAAATGTTTCCATGTTTGTAAATAAAATTTTCATATGCCAGAGTATGTAGTACTAGCCAATTAAACCTCTGACAGGGCCAGTGAGATAGCTCAGTGGACTAAGTGCCTGCTTTGGCAAGCTCAGGGAACAGGGTTCGATCCCCAGTTCCGCATGAGCTTCTGGCCCAGCCCCCCGGGTGTGCTGAGCTAGCAAGCAAGTCCGTATATGGAGGTGCACATCTATAGTCACAATACTGTAGAGGCTGAAAACAGGAGAATTACTAGGAGTCTGAGCTGCATAATGATACCTTGTACCAAATACATAAAATAAATAGATAAAAAATAAAACACTTGCTTCATACCTCCTGCCCAAGAAATCAAATGTTTACTGTGGTTTGGATACGGTTTAAGTATTCCTTCAGGCTTCATGGATCAAAATTTCATCTCCACAATACTGAGAGATATTAAAAACGAGAAAACCTAATCTGACTGTGGTATTTACTGGTGGAGCTTCCGGGAAGTAAGTAGGACTAAACAAGGGTATTAGGGAGACTCCAAGAGTGAATCCTGGGGGGGTTCAAGGAGAGGGACAGTACATTCAGACTCACACACACACATACACACACACACACACACACACACACACTCAAGCTTTCAGTCTTTTGCCAGGTGACACTCTGCATGTGTGAAACTCCCAGCACAAAGGAAGTCACCAAATGCGACCCTTGACTCCACACCTCCAGAACCATGACCCAAAGCAAAGCTTTTATTTTTGTACTTATCCAGGCTGTGGTACGGTGCTATCAGCAATAGAAAGTAGGCCAATGCACAGTTGTATATTGAAATCATCACACAAACACATGCACACACACACGCACACACACACACACACACACACACGCACAACTATGTAGAACTGGATGAAAATCTAGCCAAATCTATTGTCCAGTTTTTTGGTATGAGAATTTCTCAACAAGGGAGTGGGTGTGTGTGTGCCAACATGTATAATCAACACTTCTCTAGGTAGAGTGGAGCCATTTCTCAGAAGAAGCCCACAAAAGAAAAAGCTACAGCTTCACATTTCAAACCAAATCTTGGCCTATTTAACTTCAGTTTCTTGTGACAAACTGTATTGTGTACTGACCACTTGAAAGTCAGCATCAGCTGTGAAAAGGTCTGTGAAATTGTAGCTATTAAACAAAAACAGTAACTTTTGGTGTCCAGACGCAGATCCCATAGTGAGCTATCCAACATTTTATTTATATAGTGGTTCCATGAAAGTAATTTGAACATGCCTCTTTCTCTCATTCTTGCCTAGATTCTATTATCTCCTAAATATGCAGTAGTGGGGAATGACCAGCAAACCCTTGGCTTTCCCACACGTCTTTATTTATTGGTCCTTGACATTCTAGGTGACTACCTTAGCTGTTTCCAGGCTACCTCCCCTCACCACATCACTCTTCCCCAACAAAGAGCTCCTTTCTACAGAGGAATGCTCACCAAAGAATAGGCAAGACTTTGGAGCTGCGATAAAATCTTGGCTCATTAAGATAGGAAATAAGGTCCTTCCACAGGAAAGCATTAGAAATGTCGCCTTTCCTCCTTGTTACATGGAAAGCAATAGAGTCAGGAGAAGATAATTTAGGAAAGAATAGATAAAGCATTGTATTTTGTGAAATATGAGAGATTTATGGATTGACTCTCTACTACAAACACATAAAAATGTTATAAGAAAGTGATAATTAAACAGATATATAGATAGAGATATATCTCCTCATTCACAAAAGGACTGATAGGAATAGATAATAGGTGTGAATTTTTGAATAGATAATAGATGTGAGTTTTTTGAATGGAAAATAGGTTTTGTTGAAAATCACACCAACATTTCAGTGTAAGGGAATCCACACTCAGAGAAAAAGAATAAAACCACAAAAACACTAGAAAGAAAAAATAAGTCTTCAAGTCAACTGGGGCTGTAGGGATAAGAACAGACTTCTTATAGAAGAACATGTCGTTCATAAAAGTAAAAGTAAAGTAACAATTGAACAGCATGTTTAAAGTGCCAAAGAAAAAATAGCTCAACTGGAATCCTGTACTCATGCTAAACCTATCATTCAAAACTGACAGAGACATAAGAACATTATCCAGAAAAATAAATGATTTACTCTTTGTGGGAGTGTATTTTTATTGCAAGATACACTTGAGTAAAAAAGAATTGACCCAGAAGTAAAGCGTAATGGTGAGGAGCAAGAAACAATGGTGACAGGGGAACTTGCATTACAATAAGCACATGATAAATCCACTAAATTTAATGATAAATAATCAGCACTAATCAAAAGTTATTAAGCCCTGTTTATGAAAACAGGAAAACTGACAGCAATAACTACTAATGTTTAGGGGTGACAAAATGAAACTGAGAAATGTGTCGCAGCCACATGGATTAGGCAGTGGGAAATAAATAGTTTAGGCTGTTAAAAACAAGCATTAGAACTACTGATTAACTTGTTAGGAATAAATAACATTTCTTTTCAAGCAGAGGCCTCTGCACACATGCTCCGGGGGTCATACAAGAATGTTTAGAGCAGCATTTCTGGAACGGCAAAAAATGCCAGGCACAATGCAAACATCGATCAACAGTGCAATAAACACGTTTCTACAGATGCTTACAATGGAATGTTACACATATTTGAAAAATCAATGAAGCTATTATCCACATGCACACGGATGGCATAAAAAAGTGAGTCATAGAGGCCATATACAATATTACTCCATTTGTATAACATTCAAAAGTTGAGAAAAAATACTATGTTGTTTTAGGATATACTATGTAGTGGCAAAACGTACCCATCAAGCAAAGGCCAGATTGACACGAAACTCAAAATTGAGGCGCAGAGAAGATACGATAGAGGAAAAGTAGGAAAACAGGGGGGAATATCCAACAGAGGGGGGCTTCTGAAATATGACAATGCTCTATATTTCTTCATTTGCACATGGGTATTTAGTTGATTAGAATTTTATTTTCTTTAAAATATATGTACATCTTCAAAAGATACATACCTTCAAAAATCATTTTGCACACACTATTTTTCAAATATTTAAAACTTAAGAAACATCAAAATAATAGAAATTTCCAAACTAATAGAGGAAACAATATGAGCACAGAAAATTCAGTGAATCATCTGGAGAAGGCCAGAAAGCAATGCAGATAAAAGGCAAATATGAGTACAGGATAAATATGTCACTAATAAGAGTAAATAAAGACCCTGCCCAAAAGACATACAAGTGAGTCAGAATTTCTGAGAATCTCAAGGCTGATCCACCCCACTGCATTCTGCCCTGCAACTCCCTAGAGCCCCTGCCCCCAAGTACACCGAGCCAATGAGAAGTTTTGTGACTCTTCTGGCCCTTGATCAAGACCAGCACAGCCCAATGACTGTGTGGGAGAGCTTCTGCGTTTCCAGTGCTCCCTGGGCCAGGGACACAACAGAGGGGAACCACATGCTCACAGTTGTGCCAGAAGTAAAAACCAACTGAACATAACAGCTACCTCCAGGCTAGGCATAACTGGAGAACCTCAAACTTAATCGATTGGCACCTGAATCTCATTCTGCACTAAGGTTGTAACTGCACGAAGCACTATACCAAAGGTCAGAGGTCAGTGCTATACAAAAATGACAAAGACAAGGACCAAATGCAATCTCAGGCCTATAGCCCACAAATAATAAGTGCAGAGGACACTAGCTCAGCTGAAATAAAGGAATTAACAGAAGCAGAAGCAAAGAAACAATAGCCGGGCATGGTGGCGCATGCCTGTAATCCCAGCACTCGGGAGGCTGAGGCAGGAGGATTGTTGTGAGTTCGAGACCAGCCTAAGCTACAAAGTGAGCTTAAGGCCAGCCTGAACTGCATAGTGAGACCCTGTCTCAAAAAGACAAAAAAAAAAAAAAAAAAAAGCAGAAATGTATAGAGGAACTCAGAGCAGAATTAACACCTGAAATAAAAAAGAAATATTTGAATACATAGCATGGGAAGTAATGAATCAAATCCAGAAACATATGGGGAAAACCCAATGCCCATACAGAACAAGTGCGGAGAACACTATTCCAGCTGAAACATATGAATTAACAGAGTCACAAGCAAAGGAACAACAGCAGAAAGATCAAGAGGAACTCAGAGCAGAAATAATTTCTAAAATAAAAAAAAAGAAATCTTTGAAATCATAACATCTGAAGTAAAGAATCAATTATGGAAATATATGGAGGAAACCCAATTTGGAAAAAAACTCTGCAGTAAAAGAATTAACTGCTACCTCTAAAGCAGAAATTGATTTTTAAAAAAAATAAAAGAGATAGAACTATAATGATGCCTTGAATGAGCAATACAGGGAAGAAATAGAATGCATGAAGCAGAGTCAAAGAGATATAGAAGAACTTAAAATCGAAACCATGAATCTACAAATCCGTTTGAGTGAAAGCGAAGACTGAGTTTCACATCTTAGAGATGCTGGTGCAGCTAGTGAAAAGGTGAGAAAGGATCTCTTCAAAACAATGAGGATACAAGAAAACATAATCCATCACCTGCAAGATGATGCCAAGATTAACAATGTGAGATTAATAGGTATCAATGAGAATGAAGGAGTCAATATAAATGATATAAAAAGAATATGGGCAGAAGTAATAGCAGGAAATTTCCCAAATATGAGGAAACAATCTAACATTCAGGTAACTGAATCATACATAAGGCCAAATAACTTCAACCCAACTAAAAACACAAGATATAATAGTCAAGAACCCAGATATCCAACACAAGAATAATATAATAAAACTGCTAGAGAAAAGAAGCAGATCACATTCAAAGGAAAACACAACAGAATTACAGCCGACTTCTCTACACAAACCATGAAGCCAAGGAGAGCATGGAGCAGAGTTCTTCAAGTCCTGTATTAAAAGCAAATTCCAGCCCAGACTACTATACCCTGCAAAACTATCTTTCAAGTTTGATGGAGAACTGAAATACTTCCATGACAATGAACAAATAAAGAATTTTATGATGACAAAGCCATCTGTACACAGGCTACTGAAATATGTTCTAGAGAGGGACCACAATGAGCAGTACTACAGGAATGAGAACAGAAGGAACACACTAAACAGGGCAAATAATTAAAAATATGACATAAAGGAGTAAACAACAGCAGGTAAATAACATAACAATCATAAGTCAACACATTTTAATTATAACCATCAATGTAAATGGACTCAATTCATCAATTCAAAGAAATAGACTGGCACAGTGGATTAGGAAACAAATCCCAACTATATGCTTCATACAAGAAACATATTTAACTCTAAAAGACATAGGCTTAAAGTCAAAGGATGAAAAACAATATACTAAATGCCCCAGCAACTCAGAAAAAAGCAGGAGTAGCAATTCTGTTCTCACACAGTCTCAACGTCAAACCA
This sequence comes from Ctenomys sociabilis, assembly GCA_004027165.1. Taxonomy (NCBI): domain Eukaryota; kingdom Metazoa; phylum Chordata; class Mammalia; order Rodentia; family Ctenomyidae; genus Ctenomys; species Ctenomys sociabilis. The sequence continues at coordinate 163,677 of PVKA01000966.1, forward strand.
AGAAGGATCAAAGAAAATAAAAAAGGCCACTATATTTTGGTTAGGGGGAAAATTCAAGAGGAACAGGTGACACTCATGAGTATCTGTGCAACAAACATGGGAGCACCCAACTAAGTAAGGCAACTCTTAAAGGACATGAGAAACCTAATATTTAAGACCAGAATCTTAATAGGAAACCTTAACATCCCCTTTCCTAAAAAACATAGGTCAACCAGACAAAAAATTAGAAAAGGAGTAACAGAACTGAACTACAGCTTGGAACAAATGGACCTGGTGGACATATACAGAATGTTCCACCCAACCACAGCTGGATACACATCTTTTTCAGCTGCACACGGGTCATTTTCCAAAATAGATCACATACTAGTCCAGAAATCACGCTTAAGTATATGCAAGAAAACAGAAATAACCCATGCACATTATCTGACCACAGTGCAATGAAACTGGAACTAATCGACAAAAGAAACTATCAAAACCCACTAAATTAATGGAAATGAAACATCCTACTCAGCAATCAATGGGTCAGATGAAATTACACATGAAATTCAACAATATCGACAATTCATTGAAAATTGAATCACAACTTATCGGAATTTATGGGATGTGTTGAATGCAGTTCTCAGAGGGAAAATCATAGCTATGAACTCACACATTAGAAAAACAGAACAGGAACAAATAAACAGCCTCATATTCCACCTCCAACATCTAGAAAACGAAGAACAAACCAAAGATGGGAAGAAATCATAGAGATTAGAACAGAAATTAATTCAATTGAGATGAAGAAAACAGTTCAAAGTATCAACAAATCAACAAGCTGCTTCTTATAAAGACTAAACAAAATTGATAAGCCCCTAGATAACTTCATCAAGAAGAAGAAAGAAAAAATTAAAATACAAGTAATAAGGAATGAAAAAGGTGAAATCACGACAGACCTAGCGACAATTCAGAACATTATCAAAAGTTACTTCGAGAATCTTTACTCTCACAGAATAGAAGACAAGGAAGATATGGACAGATTCCTCGAAAGATATAAATTACCAAAACTGAATCAAGAAGATAAAACAACACTCAATAGGCGAATAAAAGCCAACGAGATATGAAATGTAATAAAATGCCTGCCAACAAAGAAAGTCCAGGCCCTGATGGGTTCACAGCTGAATTTTACAAGAATTTTATAAAAGGCATAATCCCTACACTTCTTAAACTCTTCAATTAAATTGAAAAAGAAGCAGTCCTCCCAAAATCATTTCCAGAGCCAAGTATTGTACTGATTCCAAAACCAGTGAAAGACAACAGAACTACAGGCCAATCTCTCTCATGAACATAGATGCAGAAATCCTTAATAAAATTCTAGCCAATAGAATACACCAAATTGTCCGGCGCCGCTCCCGTCCCGCGGAAGAAGACACCAAGACACCTTATAACGAGTTCAGCAAGCCTTTATGGATCGGGATGCGAGCCTCTACAGGCGTCCGCTAACCGCGGCGTCCTAAGTGCAAGCAACAATGAACTTCCTGACAGAGTGAGCTATACAGGTTTCATAGACCAATCACAATTGTACATGTGTTCGCATATCATTGGCAGAGTCACAAAAGTGGCGGGCATTTCTCTAAATAGGCGGGACCCAGGCACAGCAACAAGAACCCGGAAGCCGGATATGAGCGCCATCTTGGCAGACACGATGGGCGGGGGAGCGAGGAGCGGTCGCCATCTTGGAATGGCTCC